>DVZL01008288.1:0-10322 GCA_018236625.1 Lasaia peninsularis | reverse complement strand
GTTTCGCAAGCTGTTGTATTTAAGTATATTTGTTATAAGTATGTTTGTTTTAAGTATGTTTTTTTCTAAATAATGTTTTTGTTTAATATTTATAGGTTTTTACTCTTTTTAATTTTTTTTGCATAAATATTCTTGAATAATCATTCTGTGCACCTCTTCATGTATATTTCGAATTATGTTAGTTTGACTGGTAGAGACATGAAATCATGTAGCATTAAGTCCACCTTCGTACATTTTTTTGTGCATAATTTTTTAAATAAATAAATATCTACACAGAGGACCCGAACCAACACGGCTGTAGGTATCTAATGAACGGTGATAACTAGAAAGTAAAAATTATACTCTAATCTAAAACCGAAACAGAAACGAGTGTGTACCTTATTTGTTACGAAATCGCTCGGTTGCCATTTATTAGAAAAAAATCTACACAAAAAAATCATTACTTGTATTATATACAAAATTTAATTAACTTTAAACTATCGATCGCTCTTAAAACCGGCACGTGCTTGAGTGTTGCCACTCTATAATAATTACTTCCCGGTGTAATTAACAATAGTGATGGCAACATTGAGTAAGGGTGTGCAAGTGTCTGATTTTCAAAGCTAACTTTGTAATAAGTTACCGAAGATTTACACCAGAGTGCTGGATTACATTCTTGCGCACAACTCACTTATCTACATCCTCCTAATATTATAAACGGTAAGTTTGTAAGTATGGATGGATGTATGTATGGTTAATTGTTATTCTTTCACGCAAAAACTAAAAGACGGATTTGGATGAGACTTTACAGTAAAACAGTTGAGATATATACATGAGAATAACATATAGGCTGCTTTTTAACCGACTACATTAAAAATGAGGTGTTTTTACGTAATAAGTAACTATTATGTGTCGGACAAAATCTGCTCTTTGAAAGTTATATTTATGCTAATAAAATAATTGACACGGGCGAATTAATAATAATAATTTCTTACTCATCACAAAAGCTGAATCTTAATACTGCTTGGTTTAAAATACCAACTTTTTGTTAACAAAAATAAGTAAAACAAGGTTTTGTGAGAGTCTGATTCTTAAGGTAAGTCAGATGACTTGAATTTATAGGACACCACACTCTCCGCTACGCGAGTCGGTACAGATACACCTATAACCTAAGTTTGTACAAGGTTTTATATATACCCCTGTTCTATGTATTTGTAGGTAAATATTAAAAGTGATATATACCAATACATGGATAAGATTTGAACATATAAGAAGGTATAAGATATTTTATATTGACAGATAGCTCACAAGTAGACTTTCATATAATAAAAAAGAGGCCACCGTTGCCTGGATACCATTGATGTTACAAGTGCGTAGTTATCATTTTCAAATGATTTTAGTTCACGGGTGTAAGTGCACTAGCCCGACCTGTTGTGTAAACAAGATAATGGTGAGCTATGAAACTTTGATGGTGGGTAGTGTTAAAAGATATGTTAATTATTTAACGTTTTTAAACGTCATAATATTGACAAAAATCTATAGAAAATGACCAAGCGTTTTCCTAATAAGTAATTCATAATAAACAAGCGTCAACTCATTGGACACCGACACCGTAATTAAGATTGCATATAAACGATACGATACGACTTAAAATATATCCTATGTCCGTCTTCTGGTTCTAAGCTACACACCTCTTTTTAACGAAATCGGTTCCGCCGTTCTTGAGTTATAGATAAATAAAAATAAAATAGCCTTTATTGGGCTTACAGGTACCATTATAGATGTGGTCATTATTACAATAACAGATTATATAACGCGTTATTCTTGCACAAGCGATAACGAAATTATTTAATTCTTACTCATCCTGTTATTGTTGTTGACTGTTGTTATTACGAATAAGAGTAAGAGAGGTAGTAAAAAAAAAGCTTGTCGCTTCTATGACTACAATTTTATTTCTTTGTCAAATGGAATAATGTGTCGAAATAAAAGTAAGAGAAGTAGTAAAAAAAAGCTTCTCGCTTCGCTGATTACGATTTTATAACTTTTGCCAACTAATAGCTAATATTATAATAACAGTTTATGACAACAGTTATTGAAAAATAGCACAACAGTATAATTCATTATTGGCATATAGCCGTTATTGCCACCTCTACAAACACATCCATTCGTTTAGATAGTGTCGGTACACAGATAGCGGCGGGCGTACTGTCTGTCACTCAGGCACTTATAAATAAAGCACTTTTGAGAACAGACGTTTAATATTAACTGAATCTAAGAAAACAATTGACGTCCACGACATTGAAGCGATTTCAACTTACCTCAATCTCTCTTCTGTTTCTTCCCCGTCTGCGGAACCTGTCCTTTCATTATCTTCGTCTTTTTGCTTGTCCTTTTCTTCTTGTTCTTCCTTCTCAACCTCGGGCTCCGTCTCTATCTCTTTTTCTCTTTCTTCTATGACATCACTCGCTGTGGATTTCTCTGATGCGTCAGATGGGTTGCGCGATACGTTAGTACCTACAACATATAATTGAAATATTATAAAGCTAAGTACGACAACATTTCAACATGGACTTGCTTTCTTTATGTTAATGAAATATAGCTTAGAATTTCACTTGTTAAAGAAGTAATCAAATCTCCAGATCGACATTGCTTTGGTATTTTTTGTCTACGATGCTCAATATAAATCAACAAAACATAAATCATTCAACAAAGGACGAGCATCGAGTGCGGGTAGAACCATGAAACACTATGCAGAAAAATATCTCACCGTGGTGATCTGAATGTGGTTGTTGTATGACGGGCTTTGTCTCGGCCAGCCGCGACTCTTGGATGTGCTTCACCCAGCTGCAATACAAAGAATAAATCCATTAATGTTTCAATAAACGACTACGACAAATAAAAACAATATATAAATATTTTTTTTATCTTATTGCAAGAATTATGTTTGTGCACCAGAGATGTGATACTGACGGACCATTCTGGTCCCTCACCGGATTCACGTATGATAAAGACACCAATATACAGAAACGGTTAGGACGTAGAATGGGTGGTTTGGACTGGGATAATGGGGAAGTATCTACGACATTATACCCTATATACCCTGTTTTTATTAAATTGCAAACAATTAGGAATATGCATGTTTTTTAAAAATTTTTAACAATACTTCAAATAATAATATAACTGAAAAAAATATAACACTTGCATAATAGTGATAAACAAGCTAAAAAAATATCCAAACTATCATAATTTACGGATGATTTAAACACCGCTATTTTAGCTTTTTACCCTTATTTATGACGTCACCGTCCACTGAGAGATGAAAACAATAATTTGTCAACGAAGTGAAATTAAGTTAAGTGTTATTATTACAATTCACTTAATTCATTTCACTTTATATTTTATAAATATTGTATTGTCCCTATGTGCGAATATTTTCATATTATACCCAAAGATGCAAAACTAAGAATATCAATTGACATGGCGTTGACAGTAAACAGTGACGTCACGTTTCGTTTCGACGATGGCGTAGCGTTTTCGAAATTTGCTAAGGAATTTCATAAATACTACTTTTAACAATAAATTTTATTATTAAAACTTGAATATTGGCAAATATATGTATGTGGATATATTTCTTCAGCAATAAAGATTACACGTTATATGTTTGGTCAATAATTAAAACATATGCATATTGGCTATTGCAAATAATTGTTAGTTAATAGCTTTCTTTTAAGCTACAGCAATAAATTAACGAGCTAATGTTTTAGACTACGAGTGTAAAGATACTAAACCAGTATAAAGACGTCATTACTGGTAGCTGTCGTATTGCGGAAGAAAGTGCAGCAGATAGCTTACTTACATAAAAGGCTTATTGTTCCAGTTTCAGATCAGCTAAGCTTGGAGATATTCATATTATAAACCTTATTTTTTGTATTTCTCATTTAAAATATGAATATTCAGAAGTTTTAGCAAGCGCCAAAGATGAATAATATAATAGAATAAGCTTAGAGTTATATGTTTCTAGTATCCAGAATATAAAATATATTACGTGGCGTATTCGGCGGGAGTGTTGGCGGAGAGCTCGTGCATCTGGATGCCGTTGATGTTCATCAGGAAGAACGTGTTGCGAACCGCCGCGTTCGGCCGGAACAAGACTTTGTCCCTGAAACAAGCACGGATAAAGCGGTATATGTATGTACAAACATTGTATTATAAAGACCATCACACAAGACGTATAACTCTGTAAATACCAAAAGTAAAACGGTCTTGCTTTGTGTCTCTTTAAAACAACGTTTCTTTTATAATACAAAATGAATTTGGATGCGGTTTTTTTTAATAGAGAGTGTTTCAAGAGAAAGGTTTATATGTATATAAAATGCATAATATACCCATGAGAAGCTGGGGCGTATCGCTAGTGATATTATAGATGCCAGTTTGTTTATTGGTCTTTCCTTTGCGATGTTCCGCGATCAGTTAGCCTCCTATTTTGTCAAGCTAAAACTAACTATGCTAAGATATTTTCAAACGAACTGTAAAAATTACTATAAAACACAATATTTTTATTTTGACAAATGACATCAAAATGTTGATAACTATTTACTATTAAAATTAATAAAAGCGGTACGTTTAAATAAAATCAGCCGCTCGATGGTGCTAAATGTAGCATGTGGTGTTAGATTTTATTTGTGTAATAGCGTCCATTACGGTCCAGCTGAATGATTGTAATGATGATAAACATTATATCAGTTGTAAAGAACAGCGATACCATTTAATGAGTGGTGAGAGCAGTCCGTTCTGGCTGGGCTGGGTGATGGGCTTCAGCAGGAACTTGTCGCCTTCCCGCTGCAACAACACGAGGCTGTCCTCCAACATCAGCGCCTGGGGAACGATACACAGTACTATTTAAAAATGTGCCTCTTTAGCAGTTCACGACTTTAGTAACTTCAGTTGCTTTTAATTTCTCGGGAATTTTTTATTTAAATAATCAGAAATAAAAACGACAGTCATCCTCTTGCCTCATGACTGAAGTGATACAGACAGTTGTTTTATAATATTATTTGTATGTTGTAAGTGACTACCGCCGCCCTAGAACAAACGCAACATCAAGTGTATCACAATTGTGTCGTCAATCTTTAATAAATGAGGAAGCTCTTTTTTTGAAAGTAATTAAGTCGTATCGTATTGGGGAACGCCACCACCGACAACCGATCCCACCGAAGTCATGGTACGAGGCAAAAAACGTATACACAACACATAGTACGCACCAGCACGCTCATCTTCTTGGAGTCGGTGCGCAGCGCGAGGTCTCCCTCGAGGCGCAGTCGCTTGTGCGTGAGGTCGAGGCGGCGCAGCTCGTCGGCCTCGCCGGGCGCCAGCGCGCCGCCGCCGACGCGCACCTCGAGCTTGCTCTGGATGGTGCGCAGGCGGTGCTCGTTCTCGGCGGTGCGGATGGCCGTGTCGACGCTGTGCAGCACGTCCTTGGCGGTGGTGAGCGCGCGCCGCAGCTGCGCCACGTCCTCCTCGGCGTCCGCCTCGCCCTCCGCCTCGCTCTCCTCCGACGAACACGCCGTTTTAAGGATGCCCTCCAGCAGGAGCTGGTATTTGGTGAGCCTGAAATCACGATCGATTCGAATTAACGATGTCTCGAAATATCTCGATAGAAAAGTGAACCGATGCAAGTTGGCAGTTTTTTTTTATTGACGTAGAGATCTAAATTTGTGTAGATTTTTTTATGTGGTGGATGTAGGTTGTTTGTATATCACTTACTTTATGTATAAAATTCCACTTTCTAACTATATCGTTTGAAATTACAACCTTAAACTACGGGAAAATCCCCTCTGGCGTGAAGTAAAACAGGGAACAGGGTGATAGATTTTGGCAATGTAAAAGTTTTAATAGCCATCCGTCGACAAGCTTTGTTATCTGTCCCAAAGCTTGTCGACGACATTTATGCGCAATGTAATAGATGCAGCGCCTTCTAGTTTAACATATAAGAAACTTATACACAAACTAAAATTAAAAGAGGGAGTCAAAATATTGCTGCAAACATATCACAAATAGATGAACAGAAAATCAACTTGTTTTGTGACCCACAATGAAACTATAGTATACATTCAGATTAGTCTCAGTAACCATTATTTATGTTTTATTCACATTTTTTTTTATGTTCGTGAGAAGTCGATTACTTTATGGGTCTTACTTAATTACTTAGTTTCCTAACTTTTTAGACATATTTTTTTAATGACAACTGTTTTTTTGACAACTGACAATTAAATACTCTTATTTGCAGATTTCCTTAAAATGGTCATTTCAAGAAACTAATTTAGATATTAATTTCTGCCTCTTATATATTTAGGTATATAAAAACCGGCTGTAAACCAAATATGTACTTTGTAGGTTTTGTATATAAGGATCTGAAATCGAAATAAGCTTTTCCGGATTTCTTTATTATAACCTTGTCTGCTACTCTTTCCTAATGATGTATGTTTTTTAAATAGTAACGGCAACGATACAGTCTTATTGTTTACTTTAAGTAGTATACATACCTCTGCCACACGACGGCGAGCAGGTCTCTGAGCTGTAATCTACCGCAGCGTGGCAACTGTTCTCTACCGGCCAGAAATTGCTGCAGCTCTTTATGTTTCCGTCGCCTCTCCCTTAGAGCTTCTAGCGCCATCCGCTGCCCGCGACAGAACTTCGACAAGCATGCGGCGTATCCGGGCTCTCCCAACTGGAATAATATATGATAATATTTAACAACACAAAATATAATATTAAGGTGATCCTCAATATAGTTCTCACTACGCATACCAAGTGGAGGCAAGACTTATTGACGGTCGACGACAGCTGATGTGTGTATTTATAGCCGGATCACACTGCGCGGATCAAATACTGTCAGTTTCCTGCTCCACCCTCAGGTACGGTGAACGTAGTTTAAGGTAGGCAAGTATAACGGTGTACGTACAGTGTTGAGTATTGCGAGCGCGATGGGACGTATCTGCACGACGTGATCGTGGGCGGCGGCGCGAGCGGCACGCAGCTCGGCGTAGAGCTTGGCGTGGCGGTCGCGCACGGCGGGCAGGTTGGGGAACAGCGCGCGCAGCTCATCCGCAGGCAGCAGCGAAGGCTGCCGCTCCAGCGGCCGCAGAAACTCCACACCCAGCACCTTTAGCCACCGCACGTGAGAGCCCTCTGACACTATAAGCTCTGAAACACCGACATCCGATGGGGTCATAAATTTCCTTTACTGGTTAGCAATTTAAAAAAAACTGTTCGTTCAATATTCCATGGTTTGTCACGCTTGTATCTGACGGGTTAAGGTATTTCATCGTTTATCCACGATTAGCCAAGGTACTAGGGTCCATGATGTGAATAGGTGGCAAGCCTATCGCCACTTCGGGACCTTATCCGGGTAACGGCCTTAACAGGCAACAGCCGTACCGTTACACCACAGAGGCGACTTATGGAGAAGGAATAAAAATATCTCACCGTGTATAACTTCTTGTCGCTTCCTCAGCCTCGCGGACAATATGACCGTAGCTCTGATGTATGGAGGCAGGCTATCTGACCACTGTGCGGCCAGAGGCTCCTCTTCTTCGGACCAATCAGACTGGGAAGCTGTAAAAAAATACCAATTTGTAAGTACTCCGTGGCGCCTACTTTTTTTTTCACTCAAGTTCATGCAACTAATTAATATTAATATTGGTATCGTTAACACCAAAACTTCAATCTCATACAATTTATACATCAAAGAAGAGCACCTAACGTAGAACTTGTTGAATCGTCGAGAACCGGGTTCTCACCCTAACAACTTGACCTTTTGAAGTTACGTAGAGATCAGGGATTAAAGTACTACATCGACAACCTTGACGTATTGCGACGCTCTACCGTATACTGGAACTGGCTACCAAAGGCTAGTAGTGCCTGCCCTGCTGCTGCTAACACCAATCTTCCTGGGTTGGAAACCCGGAAATTTAATAGCTAAACCTCCCGATTGCCAGTGCCTGCCCTGCTGATGCAGACACCTTGGTAGTAATCTGCGTTATGGAATTGCCAAAAGGCATGAGTGTGTGTCATCGTTCCCCGCTCAGAAAAATCAGAATGCATCAGCATCGATAGTTATTTAGTTTTAGGACAATAAACTCACCCTGCTGTTCAGCAGCGACGGTGTTGCTCTCATTGCTACGGGAGGACAAGCTGGAGCTGCTGGAGCTGCCAGACGGCGCTGTTGGTGCTCCCGGCTCCAGATCACTGTTGAAGATAACATTCAATTATTTAAAAATATTCAATCTCGGAAAATCAAAGGTTCATAAGACATCAAGTATGGAGACCACATTTATGGTATAACGATCTTGCGATGTTTTCAATATTTTTAATGCAGATTATTATTACGACTTATACCTACAACAAAAAGAATGCGATAGAATATAATGTCGTTAAAGAAAGCAAAAGCTAGATGCAGCTTATTCACATTTGTCTTCCAGCAGCAGTCTGAATACTCACGATAGTTTAATGTATGTAGCAGGATATAAACTGAATCCGAACTCCTAACAGTTATTTCTAGTCTGCTAGCGACCCGTGTTTAACAACATCCCGCTGATGTTTGTATTTGGATTTCCTCTCAACCTTTCAATTGTTCCTGACTTATGGGGATTACTACTTGAAGTTGCACAAAAGCTTGTAATATACTTAGCAAATACGATCCTCAAAGCTCATATTTTGGTTTGATTAAAGGTCTATCCACATACATAAGTGCAGTGTCAGGGATGTGTTTGGTACCCGTGTCGTCGGAGACGAAAAAAGTATCGTTGCATTAATTTTCTATGATGTTGTTCACACAGATAAGTGTCCGTGTTGATCAGCGAAAATGGAGCTTCCGTGTCAGGGTCGACAATGTGATGTGCATCAGTGTAACGACATTTTTCCCTCATATTGTTTTTACCTTTGAAAGAGGATTGATAAGACTTAACACTTACATAGAGTATTATACGATTTGTCTGATTAATAAATTAGAATAACAATCAATAGTATTTGGCAAAAGACACAAATTAAGACCACGGTAAATCTAACGGCCAGATCACTTCACTGATGTGTGTGAACTGACAGCACCAGATGGGACACTGATGCACGTTTCCCGCTCAATCACATCACTGACACTGAACTAATGTGGATGGACCTTTACGTGTTAATTCTTTTGGATTTAAAAATAGATACCTACCGGTGGATTTCTTGACATTAGGAAATTTTCATAACACAATATAGTATTTGACAAAAAGTAAATTCGTCTATCATAAATTTGTCAATTATTCATAGGACTTTATATAATTATAAGACTTGCCTTTCCGTAGAATAGCCGAAAGTACTATGGAGTGAATTATTCTGCACTATAATAATATTCCGACACATGTTGTAGTGGACAGATCTGAGCACGCTATCTGTATATACGCACACTAGTAATAACTATGAAGTTCAGACAGATATAGTTAAGACTAGCTGTGACCCGCGACTTCGTCTGCGTTTTTATTTAATTATTTTATTTTATACATTTCTAAAATAAAAGTAGCCTAAGTTATTCCTTATTACATCGGCTGTCTATCAGTGAAAGTCCCGTCAAAATCCGTCAAACAGTTTCAGAGAGTAGCGGATACAAAGAGACTGGCAGAGAAAAATTATAAGAAATGTTGTTTTGGTCTATGTCTATAGTACCTTGTGAACAATATGGATTTAGTATTTTAGTACGGTTATTTTAGTATTACATACACTCGAATTTTATTTACATGTATTGGTATAGATAAAAAATACCAATACGTAAAGCAGAGACTTCATTGGACGGTTGTCGTCCCCTAAACCATATAAATGAAAGTCACGATGACGAGCCAAACTACTAAGACTATGCGGTTGATAATGCTATCTACAGATAAGTTAACCAACGCTTATGGTGACAGGTTTAAATCATTTGGCCTGGAATACATAAAAATAAAATAAAAAAACATACAGATACATTCAATAAAAATAATAATTTCGTTTTCCATTAGAAGCTACTCCAACCTATCAAACATTTGATGTTAGTTCAATCAGTTCAGTCAAATTTAAAAGTCGTCCAAAAATCAAATTAAATTTAAAAATAAGTTTTTTTCTTTAAGTTACCTTTGAATAATAATAGTAATTTTGGTTTTCATTCCCCGTAAGTGCGGGCGGTACAGTGGGTTCACTATCAATTATATGACGTTCACCCGACCATTATATGTGTATAGGAGACCGATGATGTCACAGTAACATCCATACTAATACTATGAATGCGAAAGTAACTCTGTCTGTCTGTATGTTACGCTTTCACGCCTAAACCA
>DVZL01008287.1:0-10322 GCA_018236625.1 Lasaia peninsularis | reverse complement strand
ACATCAGGTCTACGCTGTCTTATCCCATAAAAATAATACCTCTTATTTTGATCTTAAGTAATAATAATAATAATAATCATTTATTTCAGGAAATAGGGTCATTTCATGCGGTGTTACATTAGAAAAGAACTATCCTATTTCGCCATTTTATAGCGTACAATAATTGCACAATATATCAAAATTAAAAATAAAAAAAATCATTTATAACAATTTGACATGAACAAGACAATTATTATTATTAAATTTGTATAAACTCTGAAAACTTACGATAAAAATCCAAAATCTTTTACTGATTAGTAAACAAACATACACATTTCTCATTTTCAAGTTGGTTGAAAATAAACAATTATGAAAACGATTATATGGATAATAATGAAATAACGAAAAATATTATAATTATTTCTAAATATGGGCATGTTTTTTATTACGGTACAATTTAGATTATGTTTTATTATTTACGTTCGAATTTCGAATGTTATAATAGAATCAAAATGGCGTATACTAAAAAGGGCATTGTAAGAAAAAATTATTTAATACAGCATTATATTATAAGGTTAGTGGTGGCACCCCATCAGTAATGGCGGGTGTACATACATCAAGCCCTACGGAGATGGTAACGGGGCCGCTAACTGTCGCACCAGGAGAATAATGCCGCCAAATATTTATAAATGTTTTATTCGATCAGCGCAGGAGCAAGCACATGTTACATGTGTGGTACAATTTATAAGAAAACGGGATGTGTAGACACTGAATCGCGCTACTGTTATCAATTAAGCCGCTTTCTATTCGATTCTTATATTTGAAAAGGTGTTTCTTATTATTTTAAGTGTAGCCTAGATAAACTTACTAAAGGCTTACATCAAATATAATCTTTGATGTTTATAGGCAACATGTATTTTTTTTACCTTTATGGATTAGAATTCCTCTCCCCCCATCGACTAACAGACAGGTATTTCTGTGACGATGACGATGAGATGTCTGTATTTCTGGGTCTGGGTGTTTATTAAATCTAATAATATCTATATAAGTATGTTTATGTATTAATATCGTTGTCTAACATTTTAATGACTTTGGAGTTAGATCAATTTGTCTATTTTTTCCAGTTATATTTATCATTATTTACCTTAACAAATGTTGTCAATCAGCCGATCCGTCTGTTTCTTTAACTTTGTTGTTAAATTTTAAAACATACATTTTATTTTCACCACATTACAATTTTAAAATGTATACATACATACTATTTTGCTTAGTGTACACAAAGTTAAATAAAACAGATAAATAATATTCAAATTGACGAATCATCTAAATCATATCCATCGGAGAGTTAAAAACAGTTTAAATCTTTTAAATTTAAGAAAATATACCGGCTATTTCATACGTAACCGTACTTTTTATTATTCAAGATTTTTTTACCTGTTTAGCATACAGCTCCAATTTTTACACGCCTTCGTTCATGAGTTAGACCGCTCCAATTAGCCCTATTGTAGTTTCGCCCTTCTTTTTCTAAATCCAAGCTGGCTGCACTAGTTTGTAGCCGAATGCAGATCGAATTATGTTTGTACACATGTTTAAATTGTATACCGTGCTCTCACCAATGTTTAGCATCTTATTTGAACAACTAATACGATCTCAGACACACACATACATACTTACACTTTCCAATATTTAAAAATGTCCTCTTCATGTAAATATTTCAAACTCAAACAAAAAATTACTCTCTCAAACTCTCGTACTGAAAGGCAATAAGCAAAGGGGTAAACTATCTGTTAGTAGTAGAAATATTAAGTGTCCTTAAAATCGGAACATCACAATGGTGTGCATCCTATGCTGACAGGGATAAGCAACGATTAACTAGTATCAAATTGGGCAAGTCTCCAGTAAAACTCCACACCCTATAGAGAAAACTTAGTATTAGTTTAACTACATTTTAATACGATATAATTTTACTTAGTTTCTACAGTGATATAATATTATGTAAATCTTAAAGTATTTTGCCGTGAAGACACCGCAATCGCCGTAATAATAAGCTCGCCTTTTGTATAACATGTTTGTATATGATGTACAAAAAGATTGAATAAATAAATAATATTGTGAAGTTTGAAATTGTAAGTATAATTGCTTTTTAGATGTCCGTACCCAAAGAATAAAATCGGGAGCCTATTACTTACACATCGCTGACTGTCTGTCTTTCTGTCTGTCACCAGGCTGTATCTCCTAAACGGTGATTGCGAGAAAGTTGACAATTTCACAGATGGTGTATTTCTGTTGCCACTATAACAACAAATACTAAAAAGATAGTAAAATAAAAATCTGAAGGAATCTAGTTTTGTCGTTTTACAGATAAACGGAGCTTTTTGCACTTGGACGGATTTTTTTATAAATCATATTTTTACATCGTTTTCACTTTTACAACTTTGTCACTATAATAACAAAAACAGTAAACGTGGTTAAAAAGTTACAAAAGTAAAAAAGTGACAAGAAAATCGTCCTGCGTCAGGAGCGACAGTGGAAAGTACCTACACTGTCTCCCGCGTATTATTTCAATTGATTTATTCACACAGGGTAACAGGGGACTGTTGGGGAAAAAATAATTTAACTATAAACGTTCATTTGTGGGGACACAGACTAACTGACACCAGACACACCCATCCGAACAATACAGAGACATCAATGTCAACTAATTCCTTACGCTCTACGCTTCTTTTCAATGACGCGAAAATAAAAATACATGTTTACAATCAAAAAGAGACTTTATCATACGGATAAAGAGTTCAATTTTGATGTGTTTCGAATATTAGGGTAATATTTTTGACTTCCGCGCGGACAAACTTACCCACACATTAGCGGTGAAATGAATAAATCGTGCGCTTGAGACTTGATAACTTCATTAAAACCATCAAGGTGGGTGCACACTGAGCTGGCTCTGGGTTTATTTTACTTTTTAACTATTTTTAAAGATTCTTATGTAGTTCGTATGATAGGTCCCATGTCGCCACATCGTCGGTATGAAAATAAATATACTCAAACTGAAAAAACTCATACAACAAGCTAAGGTTAACGGGCACGGCCCGGGAATCGAGCCCTGGACCTCGTGCATCAAAGTCGGATACCGACTACGATTAATCACAGAGATTGGACGATAAGGAAAATGCAAAAATGAAATTATGTCAGTACCATCTTTCCCATTATTTATTAAATTTTCTAAGTCTCTAAGATTTAAATCTTAAATGATTCATTAAATGTTGATTAAAATGATGCTAACTGTGTTTTGTGGCTTTACTCGAATATCTCGGTATACCCTCACGTTTTTAAGTAGGTAATATTATGTCCCTCAACTGTTTAGCTGTCACGGTTCATGTGGTACAGCCTGACAGACAGTCGGACAGCAAAAGTAATAGGGAGACAATGACCTGTCTCGAATACGTGGATAGTATTGTTAACTCTTTCTAAACTGAACAACGGCAAAACAGACCAGCCTTGTTAGAGTAAGATAGCCGGCCCTATGAGATGATAATACTGCTCACAGGTTGTGGTAAGGAGTTTGTTCAGATAGTGCTTTAATTTCATGGATTAAAAGTTATAATCAGTCTCGTTGTGTCACCGTCACAATCCAGACTTATTGGACAGTTATCTCTTGATAAGGGTCAGGCACAAACACAAAACATTTTAAATGTCCACTCATGATTATATTTTCATTTTGTCGCCATATTTTTTTGCATCCTTTTAACATAATTTATCCGAATGCATGTTTAATTAAAGAGTTACGTTTTTAAAATACGTTCTTATCGTTAAACTTAGAAGTTATTTTTTTAATATTTTCAGTATTTTGTAATATTTATACAGTTTAACACTGAAATAAATTCTTAAGGATAATGTTCGTTTTACATTTATTAAGAAATTAGATTACATTAAAACATATCCAACACATTACTCACATGACAATATATAATAATTGTAGAAGTAATTTTGCTAATATATAATTAGTAATTACATAAGTAGGTAATTTTAATCATATACTTCGTATGCTATAAAATTGCATGAGTGTTGATAAAATCAATTAGGACAATTTATAGCACTGATATATTCGCACACACACACGCAAACACATGAATACACACAAACAAACAAAAACACACACACACACACACACACACACACACACGAATAATTGCACACACAATATGACAGTAACTGCACATATAAAATAATATTACCTAGTTAGAAGTTTATATTATTATTATCTCATATATCCTGTATCCATATTTAGATTCTCCTGTCTATCGAAGGGAGAGCGCTGGTGACTTGTAACTCCACCTGAGTCGCTTTTCGCTGTCTGTCCCTATATATCAAAATCCGTTGTACCCAACGGATTTTGATGCTATTTTTAATACATAGAGTTATTGAAGAGTAATGTTTATAATATGTATATTATATTACATGCATTACAGCCGAGGTGGGTTGCTAGTAGACCATAAATACATATCACTAGGTTTAAAAAGTGCTAATAGTACAAATGATCGAATTATCCTAAGTATAAGCCATTAAATACAAGAAGCTTATAATGCTTTTACTTATAAATAGTGTTAACTGTCGCATTAGAGAAACGTGTAATAGTGAAGCGCCCACTCACTACTTTCAATAATACAACACACAAACCTCACTAAATGTCTTCATTTAATCTTAATTCTCATAAAGTATGGAGTTTGTAATGATGATGATAAAGCTACGTATAACTGGTGCGACTCAGAGGATATTTATACAAAACCGGCCAAGAGCAAGTCAGCCTTGCTCGAGAAGGGTTATGTACCATATCTATCGTTTATTTTGTTTTATTTATTTAATCTTTTCTGTACAATATCATATACAAATATGTTATACAAAAGGCGAGCTTAATGCCTATATGCTCTACCAGCGAACATTTGGACCAAAAGAAAAAATAATAATAAAAAAGGATACCAGAACTTAAAAAAATAGAGTATATCTAATTACATGTATGTATATATAAAATAAACAAATAAAATAAAAATGAGTGTTTAGTTTGCTAAGTTAACTTCGTAAGAAGTAGTTGCCGGACACGTCTTTTAAAAGAGAACTTTGAATGCAGTGCAACTTAAAGTGAAAAAGAAGGTCATTCCATAGACGGGAAACCTGAATAGAAAACGAGTTTGAGCGAAAATTAGAACGATGTAAAGGTATGGGTGGAGTAAGAGAATTTTTGTTTATAACGACAAATAATGTTACGTTTTACACGTACAAATTTATTTTAAAAGCTTTTATTTAACTTGCATTGTGTAGTATGTATGTTCGGGTGGAATCTTATAATTCAACTTTGAAGTAGATATCTTCATAGTATTTTTCTGAAATTTTGTACGCACGTTTAGTTTGACAATGCACGACATGACATCATTCTAAATCCAACATGGTGGAGCAACCAAGATGGCGGAATAGTTGCTTTTAAAGCAGTTCTACAATATGGGTATCAAATAAAAGTGTTCGTTGAAATTAACACGAAAAATAATAAAAGCTTTTTCTAAGAAATATTGTTTGCTATCAATTTATTATTGTTTGTTTTGAAGTGAATATGTAATTAGAATCTAGATACCTAAATATATCGAGCGACAACTACGCCTTTTGACATTTTCGTGTCGAGTCGGGTAGTAGAGGAGCAGATTCCAATATTTTCTTTATTTCATATGTGAAAATTTCAACTATCTCGCTATTACGATTCACACAATACAGCCTAGTGACAAACAGACCGACGGACAGCTGAGTCTTGGTAGGGTAATGTTTTACCCTTTGGGTACTGAACCCTATAAAATTAAATAGTCTCAACGTCTTTTTTGTGCGATTGTTGCAGGAAAGAGACGGTTTGAAATTACATGTATGTAATAAATACGTAGGTGCGTCATCGCCGGGGTTTTAGTCCTAATGTGCAGGGAAAAGTACCTAATACTATGGATCCCTAACCAGGCGGAATACCACACTCCACTACCTGTGGTCTTGTTTTTTTACAGGAAACGACAGCAAGCAACGCACGCGGCTGGTAAAAGAAAATCGTGGCCTATAAACGCCATTGACGTTCATTCGTTCGATGTTGTAGGTGTGTCGCTGTTAGACCAGATGTGTATGTTTACCGGCTGCCATACCTACTAGTATACCAGAGACCCGGTTCATTTGGACTCGCCTCTTGGGTGTGAAGGCAAATGGTTTATCCTGCACAGGGTCCAACAAGAAGAACCATTCCCAAAAAATAATACCTATTCGTGATGTAAATGTCAATGAAGGGGTAGATAGAGGAATATGCATCCACGATTAGCCGACGACATTAGGTCCCATGATGTGACAGATGGCAAGTCCTTCGCCACATCAGGCACAAACCTAATTTCAGGCAACTTTATGTTTTTCAGATAAACCCAAATAAATCGTGAGAACAAATTGCCCTATCCGGGAATCGAAGCTACTACGGTCGAAGAGAAAGTCATCGGTGTTGTGTATGTTGGGTTTTAGAAACCGGCATCTTGTGTGCGAACGGCTTTATTGTATTATTATTGTTCTTATTTAGAACCACCTAGCATTTTTTACTGCATGTAAAAAACACAAAAATCTCGTTTTTGAGACGTGACGTATTATTGAGATAAACTCCAAAACTATTGAACAAATTTCGTCAAATCTATGTGTGATTTTTTTATGAAATAGAGTTTGTTATGTTTCTATAGCGATGTCTCCACGAATTTTATGGGAGACTTAAAAACTAAATAATACTTTAACGTAGCTGCGGACTAAGGCATGGGCAAAGCCGCGAGAGACAGCTGAATGATTATAAAATCACAGCAGGTAAGGTAGTATGCGCTGGTGTACGGTGGTCAAACCGAAAGCAATGGTACAGTGACATAACCCTAAACTAACCTACAAATAGACAATGACAAAAATACTACATCAAATTTACAGTAAAGTGACCGCTAAAATACAGATTTTGGCAACAAAAATATGGTTTAAATAAATAAAGTTTTTAATAGTAGTCTATAAACAAATGAGCATCGTAAAACAAAGTATTTATATTTAATATAATTATATTCAGCATTGAAAAATTAGTTTTAATAAAACATACTTTATAAATGTAACTTAAAAACAAATGAACACCGATTTCGTTCTACATTTTCAGCAACAAAAAAATTCTAAAAAGATACTTTTTAAATGTAACCTGAGCTTTGGTGGTCTACTATCTTAAGTACTTATTTACAATAATATCTATTCAACGATCAAAACGTCCAAAACTGCATTAATAATCAACAAAGGCATTGCCAAAATCAGATCAGCCGTGAACAGCGTCTCTAAATAAGGAATTTTAAATTTTGTTTGTCGACGATGCTCTTTTACTAAATAAAAATAAATCCCCACAGATAATCCGCCATGAATAAATAACTTACTTTTGTCGTCGTCGAATTGTCTATTGACAACTTCGAAGATTTGACGAGTTATTTTGAGCGACCACCAAATAAAATGTTATTCAAAAATAACTTTTATAACTTAAGCAACAAAGATGACATATTCTAAAATCAACAGAAATATGTTTTGATTTTATCTGTCATATTAAAATTTTGTTTTGTGACATTGTGTCTTTTATCTGTTGTTTTAAGAGATATTTTCGCGTGTTTCTTTTTCCCTGTCATCACTTTGGCGCTAGTTTTGATGTGATTTTTTCAGCGCACTTACTTTCATTTTAACATCTGTCTTTCAGATAATTAGCTGCGCGTGGGTGGCCAGTTCGTGTATTTGTTTGACAAACGCGTCTATTATTGAATATAATAATTCTCGAATCGCCCCATTGTCCTAGCTGTTTTCACTTTCTCGGTAAGCCTTTAGTACGACACGTAAACAGAAATCGATATCTTAAGCTGTAAGCCTTGCAAATCTAATGGGACTTTGTTTTCTATTATCAGCGCTGTTTCGCTTTGTTATTGCATATTCCTTTTTAAAAACAATCTTTCCTAAGGTTTAAGTTAAGTTTTATCCGAGTTCATATAAAGGTATTATGTTTTAAGTTTAGTAAATAATATGTTCTTTTACGTTTCATTAGATTAGGTTAGTTAATATTACCAGAATAATGTTTTATATTGTATCTAAATCAGTTTACTTATTTTAGTTTTGTCTTAAAACATTAGTTTAAGGTGGGATCAACAATAGAAATCCTAAAAACGTCACTTCAAAATAATGGAATAACTCACAAGGGCAAATAGTTTTAAGTCATGTGGTGTATTCAAAAGTCTATAAAAGTACCTGGTAGCATAACATATATAAGTGTACAATCATAAATGTGAAATTGCCAGCTAATTATTCTCTTTGAACTTGGCTCAAACACTACCGCGTTGCCTTGCTAGAAACATTCAGTTACATTTATTTGTACAACCACATTTCAGGTTTACCAATAACAAATTCATATAAAAGCATTTCTCTGACTTCATAATTATTTGAATTTTAGGGGGAGAATACGGCAGCTAGTAATTTAGGATTGATTAGCGTACAAAAGGCTTTGTTTTGCCAGCCATTGTGGGGATCGCGCGAAGGTGATACGTTTATTACAAGGCGGGAAAAGCGGCAAATGACTGACGAACAGCGGTTAACGCCGCTTCTGACTCGCCGCTGTGTTTTAAGCCATAGATTATAGAACAAGTGTGTTACTTCAAAACAGAATATCGTGGTACCTAATTGTTTAGACCGTCATAAATTTCTCTGCTTATGTGCTTTCTTACTCTATACCTTAATAGATACTTTAAAGATGATAACTATGGTGACTTGTAATTCAGGTTATTTTACCTACAACAAACACCAGACTCTCGCATATTAATTAGCCTATCTTTATTTTGTATTCTTTTTAACTGTTATTGTGTACCGCGAGTGAATAAAAATAAATAAATAAATAGATCTTCTCTTACCATACGCGCTGACAAAATCAACGACCAGGCCAAACCTATAAAGCTATAAAATTAAAATATCGCACGTATTACTCTTACAATGTAGGCATCTGATAAGAAAATATTTTTAAAATTTGGACTTCTAAAGGAGTGAAATAAGGTATAAAAAATTGTAAGGATTGTAAGGACTACTAGGATTTAATAATTTTAATAAGCGAAGTTACCCATGGGCTACAGCTGTTATTATCTTTATAAGACTTAAGTCTTGGGAGGCGATAAACTTATTTTTTTATGGAATAAGGAAGCGAACAAGCACTCGGCTCTCCTGATGATAAAAGACAACTGTAGCCCATAGACACCATAGTTGTTGTAGGTGCGTCGCTGTCCTGTGGCCGGGGTGCTAGGCCTGGTGAGCAAACAGGCTGCCTTATCATCCGGACTGGAACACAACATTGTCATTATGGCAGTAGGAATAGGTAAGGCGGTGGATCCCTACCCGGGCAAGTTGCTGCATCAGTGGTCTTGTTGGCAATAACCTTGATAACCTATGCTTTTGCGTTTGCGCCAAAACTTAATTAAACCATAATCGACTACTCATTCATCATCATTAAACTATCATCGTCTACTCATTCATCATCATCGTTCATCGTCACACCTAACAACGACCCGTCCCGAATATGTATTGCTAACTTTTTAAACTGGACAACATCATAACAAACCGGCCTTATGAGAGTGAGTTAGTCTTAGGTGATGTTTAATGTTGCGGACAGGACGTTGTTAGGTGTGTAAACTCCAGAAAGCTTTTAGCTTCACGATATACAAAGTTACTATCTTATATAACGTCTTTTTTATAACTTCAGCGAACTTTGTGGGGAGTGCTTAGCCCGAAAATTCAATATTTAACTGGGTGGGAACATCTACAACGCCAACACCTGGGGCTGTCTCCGGGAGACCGAACCTCGACCTGGTGCGGTGTTCTGATTATTGGGAGAAATCTAAATAACGTATCTGTTCTCTCCTATTCTATGGCAGTAAGAACAGCGCGTCATCCGCACTAATAAGCCTTCCGATTGTGCCGCGGCAACTAATAATTTTTTCGTATAATTGCATACCAATTTCAACTTGCCCCGAATTTCATTACTTTTCCAATTGTTTGGTGCACCTGTTATCACGCACTGATAACAACTGTTAGTTGGAGCTTTTCAGAAGTGTTTTATTTTATTGTAAACTAAAGTGGAAGATCGTCTTCACCGACTATTTGAATTATATCACTAGGTGGTAGAGTCTTGCAACGACTCGCCCGGATTGGTACCACCGCCTTACCTATTTCTGCAATAGCGTCAGTACTCGCCTTCGACGTGTTCTGGTTTAGAGGGTAGAGAGAGAAGCACGCAAGAGGCGTACCATCCC
>DVZL01008286.1:0-10322 GCA_018236625.1 Lasaia peninsularis | reverse complement strand
AAACAATTTGCCCTACTCGGGAATCGAACCCGGAACCTCGCTCGCCACGCTCGACTACAGAGGAAACAAAAGAGATATTTCATACGCGTTTAATTAACAGATTACGGCTACAATGTTACTTGTCGAACGGGGTATTAGGACAAGTCTCTAAATTTCCTATTATATCTGTTGAAACTGCATAAATAGATAAAGTATTTAAACCAAACAATTATTTATGTTCATTTTAGTACTACATTATACCGCTTGTTGGCGCCACTCTGTACATGTAAAAAGTAGGTATACAATATTATTAAACTTTCTTTGGATTGTCATTGTTGCCAATTGGTGATGGCTACGCTAGTAGTAATTACTTTATTGTGTTTATAATAAACCTGCTAATAGTTTTTCAATCCTGTGTTATTTCTCTCATAACCAATCAATATCCATCCCTGAATATCCCCACAGTGGACACTGGACAACCTCGGGTCTCAACAATAAGACTTATTTAAGCTCTCACTAACTGTTCGAGCCGGATAATTATAAGCTGTTGAAGACACTCCATGGCAGGGTTTCTTAAAGAGGGGTCCACAGCATGAGTATGTGGGGTCCGCAATGGTTTCGTTAACGCTCAACATTTTAATTTAGAAAATTCAATCAGCCATTTCGACTTTCTTGCGCGCAGAGGGACTATACCTATGTGCGCTAGCAATAACAACATCCTTTTTAATTTATTGGTAGACGTTAATTTTGTGTGTAAAGTGATTTTAGGGTTATGTACACAAAGGGTAAAAACGGAACCCTATTACTGGGACTTCATTATACGTTGGTCTGTCTGTCACCACGTTCTCTTCTAAACTGTGATAGTTGGGGAGTTGATAATATTACAGATGAAATATTTCTGTTGCCGCTATGACAACAAAAACTAAAAACAGGTGATTTTTTTGCTATTTTTATACATACTCGTACGGAACCATTTTAGCGCGAGTACAACTCGCATTGGGCCGATTTTTAATTCTGTCTGTCCCTGTGTATACTTTCCCAACGGCTTTGATGTAGTTTCTTTCATAGGTAGTGAGTGTAGACTTGCACTTAAGGATCGCTATCTGATCCGATAAAAAATATTAAGATATATGTTATATAACATACATAATAAACAAGTGCGAAACCGGGCCGGGACGATAGTTGTAAATAAATATTAAATATTCGTAATAAAACCATCAGAATCCAGTGACTATATTTTTTAATATTAAGTACGACGAGTTTCAAACATGTCGAAATGAAGGTCGAAATGGTGATGAATATTTGAAAATGTATGCATAAATAATATCATTATGATAATAGCGGCAACGTAATACGTATGTGTGTTATCGAAATATTATATTTAAAATTATTTAAGTTTATTACCGACCGACTAAAGCCGCGGATTAAGGCTAGTTATTTATAGAATTTTATAATGTGAGTTGTAGTCATTATTATCTCTGTCATATGTTTTTGGGGATATAGGCGTAACGATACATATATATTCCTTTTTTATATAAAAGCGTAGGTACCTTCTTTTTTATAGTAGTCGGTTAAAAAGTAGCCGGCGTAGCATTCTGATGTATAAGCTATATTGCTGTAATATTTCCCGATAAAACTCTCAAGAGTTATTGTGTGAATAAGTAAAGAACACACATACACCCATTCACAGAAGTTAAGTTAAGTTAGAAGTAGGATAGAAATTTATGTGGGTATATTTCTTCAGCATTAAAGATTACACGTTATTTTTTTCGGACTTATCTAAATCACATGCATATTCCCTATTATAATGATATAATAACACCGTTGGGCCAATATGTACAATAAATTGTACCTACTTTGGTTTGAATTTAATTTACGTGAAGATAATCTTTGATTTGATAATATTTTGTGTCTCACCTTATTTTAAACACTAGTTAACCCGGCGAACTTCGTACCGCCTGACATTGACAGCCATTAAAGGTTTGTACGGAATAAATAGCGTCTTTTTTGCCTACGTTCCTTCAAAGTTTCTTTTACAGAAAAATCTTTCTAATAACTTCTTCAAACATAACGATAAAGAAATCAATCAAATAAGTTCAACTGTTCTCGAGTTTAGCCAGGACAAACAGATGGAATAAAAATTCTGAAAATTTGTGTAGATAAAAGAAAGAAAAAAAACCAGCCAGGTGCGAATCTAACTCGCGCTAAAAGGGTCCCGTACCATTATCTATAAAAACAGCAAAAAATCACATTTGTGGTATGGGAGCTTTATTTATTTTGTTCTGTGTTAGTATTTGTTATTATAGCGGCACATGAAATACGTCATCTGTGAAAATTTCAAATTTCTAGCTATTACGGTTTATGAGATACAGCCTGATGACTGAAAGACAGACTGACATACGAACGGAAGTCCGAAGTCTTATTAATCGGGTTCTGTGTTTACCTCTTGGGTACAGGACCCTGAAAAACTAATACTATAGGTAAGTTCTTTATGACATAATATATTACACATGTAATCGAGCCCTAACGAAAAATTACTAACAAGTAAGAAGTCAAGTAACTGTACTGCATCAGGAAATAAAAATGTGTAATATATTACATGTTTACTACATCCAAAATGTACTTCAATAGCATTATGAATTTTATGTTGAATAAAACCGGCCAAGTTCGAGTAGGGATCGCACACAAGAGTCCGTTTCGTAATTACGTTTTAACCGACCAACATCATATTAGCTATTTATTTTGAAGTGAATATAATAATTAGATATTCTGAGAATATATTAAGCGACTACTCGTTGACGTTACTGCAATCTAAATATAGACAGCGAAATCTATTGATCGAGTCGGGGCATTCGTTTTATGGAAAATCCTTTAAACCTTTACTTACTCTTTTTTTTGTATTTCTTGTTATAGCGGCAACAGGAATACAACATCTGTGAAAATTTCAATAGTCTTGCTAACACGGTTCATGAGATACGGCCCGGTGACAGACACACAGACAGAATAACAGCGGAATCGGGTTCATTCATTCGCTATTAATAGAGTATACAATACATAGACCTTACAGTATATTTTACGTTTCCCGACTACGAATAGATGTCGCCATGCATATTTAGATCGCGATAAAATTAAATTGAAAATTTATAATTCAGTTCTATCCATGTAATGATAATGCTTATAGTTAATAGCTATTTGTTTTCTTGCACCTTATAATTTATGGATATGGTACGATAACCTTAGAGCGCGAGTCGGACTGACACTTGGCCGGTTATAACCATTTGGCTACGGAACCCTAAAAATGGTGTATCAAAAGCACTTGCGTCGGTAATTCCATTAATGGCGAGGGCATTACTCCGCTATAGCGTAACTTATTTGAAATGCGCTGCTGAATTTAAAATTTCAAGTTATCGCTGCTTGTAAAAATAACTGTATCGATAACAAACATCTACGTACTTTACGGTAATACAAAAAAAATATCGTCACGCCCATATCGTCGAAAAAGTAGGTAGAGGAACATAAACACCACAGATTTGGCGACGATATTAAGTCCCAAGATGTGACAGCTGGCAAGTCAGTCGCCATATTGACTAGACTAGACGTTATGTTCATACAGATCATTTTCCATGGAATCATCTTATCACCCTCATCTTCCATGGATATACCATAATTAATGAAAAAATAAATTACCTAAGACTAGGCTGTATGGACAAAGTTCCCTTACCTTTCCCTAAATGGGAAGAATTTACAAAAAAAAACGTATCAAACAAGTTGTCGATCTCAGAGACTATAAAAATAGTATTTAGGAAGGTTACAGATCAATATTAACTAATACAGGATATACGCCAATTTCCTCACAAAATACCACCCAACGGCCGACGGTCGATTACGGTGAACCAACTCGCGGCAACCTTGCCATAACGAGCCGCGGACAATTCCCAAATACCACGCAGTTATCTAGGGCATTGTTAGAGAGGAGCCTTGACCACGGCTTACAGCTAATACCGATACCGCTGACATTATAATACATGTTTATAACGTGTAACTGCTCCAATCGCCCGTGGTCGAGCGTACTTCAATGTCCGAGGTCCTGGGTTTGATTACTGGGTTTTATGAGGTTTTTTATCTTTATATATGAAGAAGATAACGTTGCTTGGGATTGGATTTGTGGTGTATGGCGAAGGACTTGCCACCTGTCGCATGATGAGACCTAATATAGTCGTCCAATGGTGTGTATCTGTCCCTGCCTGCTAATTTGAGGATGTGAACGTGACGATAGTTATATTATATATTTTTTTACTCTACCCCACGTCAATTTCCTGCTTTCATGAACACGTCAACAGTTTATCTTACCGCGTTGGATATCTACTCTACCAACCTGGCAAGCTGTTTTTTGAAACAGTGACAATTTATGGCAGATAAAACAAAGGTTTTTCAGGTTAAAAAATGTATTGTTAGAATAATTAGAGAAAAATATTTAGGCATAAAAATACATTTTATTCATGTACTTGGTATCTAAATGGTTGTGGCATAAGATGTGCAATGTGCTAGTAGGAAAGGATTCCAAAGGCTGTGAATATAACCAAAAAAAGCCAAAAATATTAGGAAAGCCAAAGCCAGTAAGATTAGGAAAGAGGACTCTGGGTTCTGTGGTCTGCCAATAAATAATTTTCATTGCATTTCATAATATAAGTATGCATTATACTTACAATCCAGTTTTAGGTTGGTAATATTTGATTATTTATTTATGTCAATCATACCATTTTAAGTGTCTATTTTATTCAGTATAATTATCACTTAATATCAACTGATATCATCTGATATAGAAAAGGGATAAGGCTTCGATAAAGAAGAAAATTCAACCTGTTATTGTCTTGCAAAGATGAGTACCGAATGAGCAAATGGAAGATAACAGTGGTCTTATTGGCCTTCACTATTGTCTCCACAAAGAGAATGAGAGCTGCATTATTTTTCAGGAAGGAGAGTGGGTGCTTGTAATAGAGTGAATAAAATGTTGGTTGAGCTACTAAAAATTAAGATAAATGTGGTTGATATATACACTCTGCAATGTTTGTGGATGTTTTTATATTTGTGAAATTAGAAAAAGAGTGGGTTTGATAGAAAATGTCAATGTAAAAAAGAGAAAGGGCACGCTCCAATAGTCATGTAATCACGGTCGGGACGATACGTCACAGAAAGAATGCAAGAAGAAAGATTGACCATGTTGGCCTAGGTTGACATTCTACAACCAATTAGCTATTGTATTATCCGATAGTGGTCTCAAAAGTCTCTGAAACAGATATGTTTGTAAGAAGAGAGCGATGAATGTGGAGGAAGCAAAGTAAGTATGTAAGAATTGTGACACTTGGCACTTGATATTTATTGATATTTTCCATCTCTGGCAGAATATAAGAAACAAAAAGTTATTGTAACAGCTTAACGTATGACCAAATATATTCATTTCAAAATGCATATAATAATCCAAAAAAAAGCTTCGTTTTGATCTTGCATAGTAGTTACACACCATTTTAAGTTTTAAACATATAAAAATATTATATTAATGACACAGATAATATCGATTTTTTTTTAAAAAATTCCTCAAGTATTTATATTATAACTGAAAAAAATATAACATTTGCAAAATAGTGATAAATGAGCTAAGAATAATTATCGAAACTATCATAATTTTCGGAAGATTTGAACACCTCAATCTTGGCGGTCTTATTTGTGACGTCACTGCCCACTGACAAGTGAGAACAATAATTTGTCTAAGAAGTGAAATGTTATTACACTTCACTTAATTAATTTCCCAATATATATTATAAATATTGTAATGTGCCTATGTGCGAAAATTTTCATATTATGCCCAAAGATGCAAAAATAAGGATATCAATTGTCATGGTGTTGACATTTGACCGTGACGTCTCATCATGGCATTGAATTTTAAAAATTTGCGAGGGAATTATAAAAATACTACTTTTAAAGAATTTATTTTATTGATAAAAGCTTGAATATTGGCAAACATATTTATATGGGTACTATATTTCTTCAGCAATAAAGATTACACATAATTTTTGTTGGGCCATATCTAAATCACATGGATATTCCCTATTACGTTTTGTAAATGTTTATATTCAGAAGAATGAATTGTGGAAATAGTATAAGAGAATTTTATGAAAGCATTAAAAATATTACTTTCATATAATGTAAATTTTATGATGTATTTTTCATTATCTAAGAATATTACTTCCTTATGACTTAAGTAAATGCTATGTTTGAGAAACTTTAGATTACAGGGCTTTTTAAGTTTAAATAAAATCATAGTAGCTACTAGAACAAATAGAAGTTAGCAATTACAAAGCCTAAATTGATTAATGTAGATCAGAAACAGAAACATGTTCTTTTGAATTGCTTTGTCAAATCAAATCTAAATTAATTTAAAATTAAATTAACATTTAAACTACAGTGAGGAAGCAGTAGTACCAGTCAGATATTACAAATGGATAAATTCATGTATGCGAGGCATAATTTCATGAAAGACATTGGAGAATAAGCCATCAAAAACCCTTAAATAATTCTATAAAATCAGTACAACATTAAAGGTCCATAGGTGTTTAGAAAAGAAAAATCTTAGCCATCTACAAAATTAGTCAAAATTTATCAGAATTATTAATATATAAATCATAATAAATAAATATCCCTAGATAAATTACACCAATTATTTGCAACGCTACAGTAAATAAAATTAAATTTATAGCCAAACATCACATTGCGAAGTGAATAACATGGATATTAAGTAAATAAATATAATAAATGTATATTAATAGTATTAGACAAAAATACTTATACACAGATATACTTTAATAGATACCAAAATGAATTGAATAAACACTCAGACCTAGAAATAAAATAAATTATCTATGTTCATCCCACATCAGTGGGACATCTTTCTCCAGTGAAAACTAAATCTGAGCCACACCGATAATTGGTGACATAGGTTTTCACACTATCTATTGAGGCAATTAAAACTAGAAATTTTTTTTAAGGCCTGAATTTAATTTTTGAAATAATAAATAATAAGTCCAGTAGATATACTAAAACACCCACCATTAGCCAAGGTACATACTAAATTATAATTATTATTTTAATATTTTAAACAAACACTAAGTTTTATTTATTTTTACTTCAATTTTGTAATGCTTGTGTGATTAAAAATAATATTTGCTTAGTAATTTAATTTATACTTGCATTCCAAACAAACAGTAGGTAGTTAAAAATTATAAAGATGAAATTATGGTTGTATGTTAATAGAAAAAAATGCAAATTATATTTTCTATATAAACATTATAGGTAATAATGCATTGCCAATTTGAGGTTTTGGGACTAAAGCCTCTTGCACAGTAATTATTGACTTAAATCTCTCAATGAACAAGAAATGTTGAATTAATGGTACTTCTAACTCTTTGATTCCAAGTCTATTTGATAGCACTAGTAAAACAATCCAGCAATTTATGTGATTATATTATTTCAATACTGTAAATAAATTTAAACTTAACATGTATAATGTACTTAAAACTAGCTAGTTTTGAAGTTTAATACTATTAATAGAAGGAGTAGAAGAAATAGCTCAATACATTTCAAAAGAGAGTGAAACCACATTCAACTATTTATTATATCTGATACAAGCTAATACACATTATATTGGACCCTGCCTAATTCAGATACAAGGATTGTGATAGTTTAGTAGGCAGTTTTTAAGTCAATCACGAGGATTTAAAAAAAATTATCAATAAAAGTATTAAAATTTTTCAATTAGAAATAAAGAACTTCACGATATTTTTGTAAACAATAAATTCTATTAATAAAATTCTCACGGGTCACAATGTTTTTCTTATGTTGTTTTCTCAGGTATTATCTGATTACCAGTGACTAACGCAAGTAAACCGTTCACTTTTAAAATATCTTCAATTTGAGCTTCCAGTATTTAGTAGCCCATGAAGATTAAACAAATCAAATTAAATTTGACAAGTATTACATAAAAGTATTCTTTGCTTAGATCATTGAAAATATATGTGAACTTTTTGAAAGTAGAATCTTATCACAAACTACGCAATCTACTAATCACCCGTTATCTCCCGAATCCCGGTCGCGAATCATAGATACTTCATACCTTAGTATTCGTGGCATCTCACCTGTCTTGCGAATCATTGAATGAAAAATAACCACAAAATTATTGGAACTTACCTTTCTATTCTCTTGACTGTTAAAAGTGCTAACAGTAATCCAATAATAAATAATTTTAATGAACACTAATCCGATCCTATTACTTTATGGACACAATTATATGTAATTAACAATTTCACCAGTCACTATACAATTCACAAACCCACACAAATTACAAAAGTTCCAATTTAATTCACAAAAACACGATTAATAAATAAACTTGTTAATTTCCTATCTATCACTTGGCAGCATTCACTTGCCTCCATTCCAACTGACTGACGGCCATAACTAAAAATGTTGCCACTACTTAAAGTCACGTTATTTCTGTACTCACGTGTTTTGATTGCCACGTTATTATTCAATTTTCCCTTCACATAATTGTGCATATTATTGCTCTGAAATTCACTATTCATTTTAGCTCCTACTATCCACTTCAATCTTTTTAAATGTTATTAATTACTTTACACTCATGAGTAATGTGCATAATATAATTAAACTTTTGTGCATTTTCTTTCGTCAATATATTTTGTATATAATATCTTGTTTTATAAGTTCTGTGTACAATAAAAAATTATCCATATAGACTTAGATCATTTACGCAGACAATTCTTCTAACAAAAGATTCTGAAGATTTTAGTGCGGGCAGGGTAAATACTACATTAAAATAAGCACACATTTACAAAAATATTTTGTAAATGTGTGCTTATTAATTAAATGTGTGTACAAAATAGATTGAAATCGAAAGAAATCGGTGACTGACAGGTGACTCGATTATTGTTGTCGATGATTATTGGACTCGTTGTAAATCGGCGCTACATCGATATTTTTGAAATTTCATTAAAATTGTAATTGTAACTTCATCTTTGTGTAGATTTGAAGTGTTTGATCTTTTTTTACACGAGTTTATCGCACGAAAAGGCATTTTAACGGAGCGCTCACGAACATCCTTTCGATGCTTCACCGAGTAATTTATGGGCTTAAATCGATTACGCGAACAGTTTTCATAAACGCGTTAGATCATATGATCTCATACCTCGGCAGAGGGGAACGCGTACGTAAGGCATATCCTGTACTAAATGATCTAAGCATATAGATAATGATAAAGAATTATGAATATGTCTTTTGTTTTATTTTAGGCTGGGAAGACAGAACTAAGCTTTTATATTCTCATATAAAATGCATCAAGGCACAATCGAAATTTTACACTTAAGTTATCAAATCGTTAAGATAAAATGAATTTATGATTTCGTAATAATTTCACTAAGAAGGAAGGAATTTTATCTATTACCTTAAATTCTTCTGCACGGTATCCAAACTCATTTCAGGTACGTACTTAAATTTTTCCAATGAAATAAATAATGAAAAAGTTAGAACATTTTAGTCACGTAAAATTAGAGAGAACACAATAACTTGTACGGTTTTCAATTCGATTATTCCAAGGTATAGATTTAACTTACATAGAAATGTCACATACAAATAATCTGCCAAAATTATCTCTTTCTTTTATTTACATTTTAAAAACTATAACTATGACTTAAAATAAGTTTAGTTGGTGACAACAGATTTTGCAGCAGTCTTATTTGTACTGTGTTTCTCGTTATTTTGTCAATAACGGTAGCTCAATGTAGTTCTTTTCCTGATATTAATTTGGTGTAATCTGAGAATATTCGTACATCAAGAAACTAACTATAAACTATTCAATTTACTTAAAATTAGGTAACTTTTAAAATGTAGCAACACTATTTATGTTTGAAACGTTAGAAAAAATGAATATCAAAACAGATTTTTAAATGTTTGTTTCCTTTTTAATTGCACAACATCCTAGAAATCGGTTAACAATAATATAGGAACGTAACATTAGAATATTCCATAATATGTTTTGTTTGTAGATAAATGTGATAAGTTTCAAGAGTATTTATGGAATATTTTAAATACAAACTTTCGATCATAAGTGGTTGAGTAAAATTATTTCAAAGAACTTAATATGAGTTTTGGTGGGAACGCGGAACGGAGCGGATCACCGTGAGATATTATTTTTCAAAAATTGTGTTTTTATTGGTGTTTTATTTGCAAAAATGGTGGGATTTTTACCATAAAACGTTGAATAATGTGCATCAGTAGAT
>DVZL01008285.1:0-10323 GCA_018236625.1 Lasaia peninsularis | reverse complement strand
TGTACAAAAAATGTCTTAGAAAGGGCACGGTTGAGGAGCGCCACGCATCTAGGTGGTAGGTGTGGTTTTAAGTTCTGACGTGATGTCCTAAGGTGAAATTCAGCGGCACGTATCAAATCAAACAACTCTTCGGAACATTCCCCGTGGTAAGTGCGGTAGACCGCCTCGTTGGCCAAGTGGCAAGCGTACACGCCTAACCACGAGGCTCGGGTTCGATTCCCGACGGGGACAGGCATGGTGAACATAGATGTTTGTATTTACAGGTCTGAGTATTTATTAAATTTATTCTAGTATCTATTTAAGTATTTCTATGTATTAGTATCGTTATCTAACACTCATAATACAAGCATATAATTTGCTTACTTTGGGGTTAGATCAATTTGTGAGAAAAAGCAATTACATTGCCCGGGATTGGAATATACCCAAAGTGGCGATAGGCTTGCCACCTATCACATCATGAGCCCTAATTGCTGGTGTATCTACTGAACTTACGAGTCGTGGATATAGCACACCTCTGCCTAACCGTTTGGTATAATAGGAGTGAAGGTTTACTATGTATAAAACCTAATGAACAGATATAATAACATCGTTAATTTTGTAGTACGATATGATTTAGTAGAGACGGAAGAAGATATACGTTTTGCTGTTCAAATATTCATTTCGCAAAATAGCAAAACAATTAAGCAGTCCTGAACAATATTTCATAGCGCGACGCTCTTGTCTTTCCAAATTTATTACTTTTAATATAACTCCACGGTTGCTGGCGTTTTGATGTAGACCAGGGGTTCTTTGTAGCTTCCATGAAGCTATACGTACTGTCTAGTGAGGCTCGACCGATACAGGATTTTCCATCTCAGTCGAGATTGAGACCGTTAACAAGAATTAAAATAAAATTTACTTGTTTTTATTTTAAGACTAGCCGTGCCCGCAACTTCGTCAGCATTTTTTATACATTTCTAAAAAAAAGTAGCCTAAGCTACTCCTTATTACATCAGCAGGCTGCCAGTGAAAGTCTCATCAAAATCGGTCCAGCCAATTCAGATATTAGCGAGTACAAAGAGACAGACAGACCTAAATTCTAAATTACACTGTTTTGGTATATATGCCTTGTAAACATACATATGCATTCAGTAAAAAGCGGTTATTTTACTATTACATACAGACACTTCAATTATATATATTTGTATGTATGTGTATATATTGAGGCATGCATATATGTGGAATCACTGTCACTAGAGGCAACTTCGCACGTTTTCACGGCTGTTTTATAAATAAATGCAAAGTGCCTCCAGAAAACCCTGACATTTGGTAAGATGTACAGCGTGCAGCACAAATATATTCCGTGACAAAGTTTGTAATCCATAGGTGTCAGAGTCGCGCCGCTCGTCGCTCGCGCCACATTACTTATGCATAGTCTACGAATGTCTCCGCTGACATGTGTTCATGCATATTACATTCCGTTACACCTGAGGCAAACTTCTAATTGCTCTGCACTTGGATGGATTTCACAATATATGTTTACACCTCGCAAGTCCAAACGAAAGGAAATCAGGAAGTGTGACATCGAATCTTTCGAATTCATCGCGTCGCTTCGTCGTCAAAAATATAAACTCCTGATCCGCGCACGAAGGGTTCCGCGGCTTTATCTATAAAAATGGCCAAATAATCAAGTTTGTGGTATGCGAGCCCCTTCATATATTTATTATATTATGTGTTTAGTAACAGCAACAGAAATTCATCATCTGTGAAAATTTCAACTGTCTAGCTATCGCGGTTCATGAGATACATCGTGGTGATAGACAGACATACAGATAGACAGAATTAGTAATATACGTTTTTTACCTTTTGGGTACGTAACCTTGATAAAAAGGATAATAAAAATAAAATTATGATTGCTAACTCTTGCCAAAAATAATAATATGGCTTCGCAACCGAAGCATCTTCAGGAGAACTAGACTTCAATTGCGAAGCGAAACGTAAATTGAGTTTTATAGTTTTTGCTGTTTTTGGCGAGAGTTATTTTCGTTTAATTTTGGATTTCCGTAAAGTAATGCCTGATTCTATCAGTTGTAAGTAAGAAATTTATCGAAACATTCCTCAAATACTTTTACGACGGTGTTTCCGATAAAGTTACTTCAAAGATTTTAAATTTTAGTCTTGTAGTTTCGGTATCAAACTTTGATGTCTTAAAACCTTATATAATAGTAAAATTATATACTTTACATTAAAAAAAAAAACACAAAATATACAAACATCATGTAAAATCAATATTTACAAACTAAATTATATTAAAGGCGGCCTCATCCCCAAGTCAGCGATCTCGTTGAAGCAGCCTGGTAGTACCTATGTTATAAAAGTCAATGTAGTCACTAGTGCTTATAATAATATAAAAAAAATACGCATTATTTTAAATAAAAAAATGTTTCGTCGTATACTTACCCAGTCACAGTGAACATTCAAAGTGATGTTTTATCATATTGGAACGAAGTTCCTTACCGCGCGTTGTGAAAGGGGGCTAGACGGAAAAAATTCTCATGAAAAAATTTGGCACGACACTTTTTGCTATAGTAATCTGGCGACATTGTGGGCAAAAAGTGTCATGTTATTATCGATTAATTAATGAAGGAGATGTAATAAATAAAAAAAAATCGTAAACTTCGTTCCATCCGGGTGTCCCTTGACACCTCTTTTTTTAAAATATAAAGGTTTGGGTATTTCTTTTTTATTGGTAGAAAATACTACAGAGCTTGCGAGGTGAAAAAACAACCGTAATAGCAAGTATTTCTGGAGAGTACTTGAAGAAAACGATTTACACACGACCTCAGGAATTTTGCCTTACTGTTACAAAAGTCAGTATACTAGTAGTACAAGTACACTTCATATATTACTGGCTATCACCGGCGAATTTTGTACCGCCCGCACTTAGGGGATGAAAAGTAGATGTTAGTCGATTCGCAAACCTACCCGATATGCACATAAATTTTCATGAGAACAGAACGAGATAATCAAGTAATAAGTACAAAAACTAAAACCTGACTATTATAAACCACCGTCTGAAAAGTATGTAATTTGTTGATATAGCTCCAAATTATTGGGTGGATCTAATCAAACCTGAGAGTAATTTAGCTGATAACATATTATTATTAACGTCGTATTAACGTCAATTTCATTTGATACCCAACACATCTTAAGTATAAAATATTTTTTAGATCCTAATTTGATATCGTATAGAGGGCGCCACACTCAATTTCCTATATATCATTGAGCCTATAACCAGCGGACAACACCTCAATTGCCAAATTATGATAAGTAGTTTCTAAGTTATGAAATAACAGATAAACATACATACTTTTGCTTCGCCGTAGTTGGGTAAAAAGTATCCCATGTTTTCTGGTTCTAAGCTACCTTCCTGCTAAGTTTTAGACAAACCGGTACAGCCGTTTCTGAGTTATGAATAATGTAACTAACGTAACTTTACATAGATTTAATAACAATTGCATATTTTGTTAGTTTGGCTGCCTCGTCGGTCGAGTAGCTAGCGTACACGCCTAACCACATCGACTAATCGCGAGGCTCGGGTTTGATTCCCGACGGGGAGAGACATTTGTGCGATGAACATAGATCCTTGTATTTCCGGATCTGGGTGTTTATTAAATTTATCCCAATATCTATTTAAATATTTCTACGTATTAGTATCGTTATCTAACACCCATAACACAAACATTTAATTTGCTTACATTGGGTTAGATCAATAATTGTGTAATTTGTCCAGTAAAATGTATTTTTATTTATTTTAATATGTTCACATTAACATAATGCACGTAATAATGTTACGAAAATATAATTATATTATCTAACGATAACATACATTTTAATGCTACGGTCTCATACATCGAAATCGCCTTATAAAAGCCGTTTACAAAGTCACTATCATAGAAACAATCCCTTATTGGGTTCAGAATATCCGAGGTAATGTATTTGAGAAAACAGTTATTTCTATTTGTAAAATCAAGTTAGCAACAAGATGTAGGATTTTTGTCGGAGCGAACTTCAAGCTTGGGCGAGCGGCGCTACCGTCCCGGGTCACTGCCCATCCTATTTCTGTTTTGTGAAATTTACGTCCGACAGTCGCTTTTATTGTCTCTACGGCATCCCTGTCACCTGACTCTAGCTTTGCGAAATTTGAATGTTCATATTGTGAAATAAACAGTATTCACCCACGATTTGATGATAATAAGTCTCATGATATGACAGGAGGTCAATCATAAGCATCGTTATATCTAGCAAATAAATAGAAAAAACTTACCTGGGAATCGAACCCGGGGTATCATATTTCAAAGCGGACACTTGACCATGTCCAATATTACGTGGGAATCGAACACCGACGTCAAAGTCAGAAACTAGCTACGTTGGACCACAGGGGCAAATACGTTATTTGCCTCCATGGTCCTGATATAATAATAATTATTGTAATCGCCTCTGTGGTGTAACGGTACGTCTGTTGCCTGTAAAGACCGATATCCGTGTAAGGTCTTGGGTTCAATTTTTTCAGATTATTCTGAGTAAGCATTATATTGCCCGGGATCCGAATGTGCCACAAGTGGCGATAGGCTTGACACCTATCACATCATACGCCCTTGTACATTGGTTAATCGTGGGTATTCTAGTATATATGCTGGGCTTAATATACTAGCACCCCTCTGCCTACCACTTCGGGGATAATAGGCGTGAAAGTACTTTTTTATTATTTTAATAATACATCTTTACCCTGCTGTCTGTACTATTGTAATTAACTATTTTTAGAGTTCCGTACCCAATGTGTAAAAACGGAACCCTACCTATTACTAAAACTCCGCTGTAAGTCTGTTTGTCATCAGGTACGCCATGAATCGTGATAATATGTAGGCAGAATAAAATATACAATTTTTTTGCAATTTTTTTCCATTTTCATCGACTCGCACTTGGCCGGTTATTATATAATTTCTATTAAGGTTTTATTTGTAGAATTTATATGGTACACATAGCAATTAACGTAGTATAGAAATATTTCGTAAATACATAATAATTTTAATTTTATTCTAATAGTTAGAACTACGAGAGCCCTAAAACTACATAAATACCTAGTGGGTTGTTTAACTGCATTTCCCAGTAAGTAACAAAACTATTCTCCGGACCATTTCGGTTTGGCGTTTAGTATTAATCGTGTGCAGTGAACGCCAACTTCAAATGAACTATTTGTAGTGACTTCAGGTCCACAAGAACCTAACAAATGCGGTAGCGCTGTTACCTACTTTTGTCCGCACCGCTAGGGTTGTTCCCACGTGTATTTTGTGACTCTAGGGTAGATTGTCATGTCTTCTTTTTTTTTCATAGATGTTGTATCCTGTGGTCAGGCTGTTAAGACTCTCATGTGCAAGGCTACGACAATGTCATTATGATGGCAGGAATAGGTAAGGCGATGGATCCCGAGCGAGTTGCTGCACAGCACTCCATCACCAGTGGTTATATTGGTAATGACCCACTTAACCTATGCTTGGGATCCTATTACGAAGACTTCGCTGTCTTTTTATCTGTCACCAGGCTGTATCTCATCAATCGTGATCGCTAGACAGTATAAATTTTCACAGATAATGTATAATAAAACAATTACTAAAACAAGCTGTGTAATTTATTTTATACTAATATATTATCAGCCAGTGAAAGGGCCAACAAAATCGGTCCAGCCATTTCAGAGATTAGCGGGTATAAGCAGACAGACAGATAGACAAACCAAAATTCTAAAAAATGTTGTTTTGGTATATGTAGTACCTTGTAAATATACATATGCCCTTAGTAAAAAGCTGTTATTTTAATATTACATACAGACACTCCAATCTTATTTATTCGTACAGATAAAGAATCAAGTAAATATTCAAAGGACATTCCCACGAGTCAACTCGGCTAATAGATGTCGCTGTCCATATTTAGGTTGCGATAAAGGCGACATAGTTATCCCTCGAAGTATTTTCAGAATATCTATTTACAAATTCACTTAATAATAAACAAAAAGATATGTGTAAAATGTGATGTTAATTAAAAATAGATACATCATGGAATTCTTTGTGCGCACAGTAGCCTATAGACACCATAGATGTTTTAGGTGCGTCAATGTCTTGTGGTCGGGCTATTACACTGCATGAAGTGCATATGCATCCATTATTATTTTGTGATAAAACAGCAAATATATACAAGATTCCCCCGATGAGCCAGCGTAATACAAAATAATATTTTCGCAGTTCGTAGATCTACTTCCAAAGTTACTGGCGTAATTAAAATTTAAAGTATAAAACTACTGACAAAAAACCTGCTAAAAGAAACAGCAACATAATATCTGTAAAAATTTCAACTGTCTAGTTATTATGACTCATGAGATACAGACCGTTGTCAGACAGATAGATAGATAGACAGATGGGCAGTCTTTGTTAAAGGGTTCCAATTTTACCCTTTAGGTGCGGAAGCCTAATAAAATCAATGCGGTTGTTATACCATTCAATATTTAAATAACTAAAACAAATTATTAACCAAAACTAATGACACTTTTTTAAAACATCAATGATAAATATTTATAAATTGCAGCCTTATAGCAGCACGTAGAACTCAACCTCTACGGTTGGAAAAATAATAAAAAGTAACAACACTTTTATGTGAACTATAACGATGGTACGTTAAAAAAAGTCTACTTTATCTAGCCGCAAATGTCCTATTTAGTATTAATCCGTACTTTCGTACTAATATTATAAACCCTGTCTGTCTGTTACGCTTCCACGCTTAAGCCACTGAACCGGTTTTGATGAAATTTAGTACAGAGATAGAGTCGACCTTTAGGTAGGACATAGGCTACTTTTTAACCGACTACATTAAAAAGAGGGTATGTTTTTACGCAATAAGTACCTATTGTAATTCAGAAAAATGCCCTGCCCTTTGAAAGTTGCCTGTATTATTAAAATAATTCACGCAGGCGGAGTCGTGGGCGGAAAGCTAATAATTTAAAAATTAATGAAAATACCCTTATAATTTTATAATCTGACCTTACCAGAAAATCTTTAAAATAACATTGACTGAAAAAATTCCATGAACAGATAAAGAAACGGCTTTGTAGAATAATATTTTTATAGCCTGTGGCATGATATTGTCAATTATTTATCCCTTTTTTTCATAATTCTGACACGCTGTCAAATCGTCGCATGGGGTGAAGAAATATTTGAAATGTCACGTCAGGCGTGAGACGTAATAACAGTAACATTCAGCGGGGTGACGACATGGTGACGATCGGATTGCTTTCACTATGCCGACCTTCTTGCGCATATTACGCCGTCTAATGTCATACGGATTGGGGGAGATCGTTATTATTTCATCGAGGTCAAGTTCTTTCCTTATATACTAAAAATAACTAGGAAGGAAATATTGAGGAACATATGCACTCACGATTAGCCGATGATATTAAGTCACAAAGGTCAGTCTCCATATCGGTCACAAATCCAATACCTAATTAATTAGGCAACGTTATGTTTTTCAAACTAAAGGAACTTATAATAACAAGTTGCCCTAACCGGGAATACAATTTGGGACCTTGTGCAACAAATTCAGACTTATAATGTAAAGTTAATAAATAAATATGTCTGGACAAATTACACAAATTGATCTAGCACCCAAAGCAATCAAATTATATGCTTGTGTTATAGTCAACAATAATGGTACCTACCAATGATACCAGAATAAATTTAATAAATATATATGATGTATTTCCGGGAAATATAGACATCTGTGTTCATCATAAAGGTGCCTTTTTGTTTTGTTTTTTGGTGGAATCGTTGCATGGGATCCCCCTTAAATATTTATTTTATTCTGTACTTGAATATTGTTTTTTATAGTTGTATAGAAATCATCTGTGAAAATTTAGATCTTTATGTTTTCATCATTTCTTTCATCACACAAATGTCTGCCCCGAAATATAAACAGATGGACTTTGGTCGGCTACCCAAAGTTACATAGTTTTTCAGGGGAACTTCGACAAATAGATTTTAAAAAGGAATAATAATTTTTTTATTACCACTTAGGCAGCTAGCGAAGTATAGGTCCAAATCGTGTACCACCAGGCCACCAAGACTCAAAAATGTACTGAATAATTTACAAATATAAATAAAATTGGAGGTTCTGTATGTAATATTAAAATTATCACATTTTACTAGATATTCTTTATTGTGCACCGAAAATACAAAACAGAGAAACATACAAAATAAAACCAAGAGACTAAATGATATTATGCATGTTTACATAGTACATTTTTGTGTGTCAATTTATACCCGCTAATTTCTGAGACGGCTGGAACAATTGTAGTGGGATTTTCACTGGCAGACAGCGAATGTGATAATGAGTTAGGCTACTTTTATTGTAGAAATGTATGAAACAAAATAATTAATAAAAACACGGATGAACACAGCACACTCGCGGGCACAGCTAGTGTTTAATACCAACAAATATAAGTTGACCTCCGTATATCTCGTCCCCTCTTTCTGTAAACCCGTTATAAACGCAAGTAATGGTTACGGAAACGGTAATGTTTATGCCGTAGATATTTTTTTCCGGAAGAATGCATCCTGTTGCTCTCGTACGCCGAACGTTAGTTTAATTTAGATAATAGTTTTTTCCCCGTGTGGGTCTGGGTCCACTGTGTAGAATAGAGCACTTGCCTCAATGACAGACAGCTCGTAAAAGTTAACTGGGTCACTACCAACAGGACCACTGGTAGAGTGCTGTGCAGCAACTCGACCGGGTTGTTGTTCCATTGAATAGGGTAGCTTAAAGGATTGTTTTTGGTTGTTGTCGTATCGGGTCGTTCATTGTATGGGAGCCCATCATCAAATATTTATTTCATTGTTTATTTTAATATATTATGTGTTTATAGAGGCAATATAAAATTTAAATCATTTGTGAAAATTTTGATCTGTCCAAATATCGCGATTTATGTAATTATAGTCTGGTGACTGATAGACTGACAAACAGCGAAGTCTAATAGTTTACCTTCTGGGTACTGAACCCTATAATGGAGTATAAATAGATTCTACCAGATTGGATTGATTGTGGTCACGATCGGTCTGAACATGTTCGGTCGTGACCACAACATGTTCACGTGACACAGAAGATTCATGCTTTTAGACCCCTGAGGCGCGTTGGTTTTTCCCCTGTGTTGGTCCGGGTCCTCTATGTAGAATAGACCAACTGCTTTCCTACCAGGCAGTTCGTACGAGGCGAGCATATTATGTTAACTGGGTCACTACCAACATGACCACTGGTGGTAGAGTACTGTGCAGCAATTCGCCCGGATAAGGGTCCACCGCCTTACCTATTCCTGCCGCCATAATGACATTGTCGTGTTCCAATCTAGAAGGTTGGGTAGCTGGTAAACTTGCACATAAGGTCTAACAGTCCAACCACAGGGCAGCAGCGCACCTACAACATCTATGGTGTCTATAGGCCACGGTTTGTCTCTTACCATCAGGAGACCCGTGTGCCTGTTCGCCGTCTAATCCCATAAAAAAAAGTTTGAAAAATAGATTAAAAATGTCCAGTTTTCATTGTAGAACATCACTAGTTGGAACAGTATGGTGAGTTAGGATTTATCGGACGCGTGACCACCTCCGCCGGCGGACGGGAGACGTGTTTCAAGATTAATGGTGCTTGGTGGTCAAGTTGTGCACTTCACGCTCGTTCGCTGCAAACATCATTTGTTATTGTGATTCATTTTCTAAGTTTCACCGAGTTCATCTCTTATCTCATATTTAGACACTATTACACCATCTAAACTCTCCGCAACTTGTTTAGTCTTATGAACACAAATATTGTGTAACATTTGAAAAAAATGTATTTTTTAGTTTTTACCTTTACATGTAAATTCTGAAGTGTCTCTTCGTAAAATTGAAGTAATCGTTTGTTACTGGATTAGTCCAGGAGAAATCGGCGCATGAGTACCGAAAACTATTTCACCTCAATTTTTTTTTGCGATCCTCTTCATCATAGTTATCATCATACTTCTCTATCTATAACAAAAGTTATAGATAGAGAAGTATGAAATAATTATTTATACATTATCATTCGCGCGGAATTAACAATTAAAAAAAATATATAAACAATGAAATTTTTTTAAATCTCTTTTAACAATATTATTAACAATTCTATAGAGAATTAAAAAAATATATTAGTTAGACATCATGTTTTTTTTTTAAATATATTTTTCATGGGTCGAAAGTACCCAAATTTGAGATTTTTCGAACCTTTAAAAATTCA
>DVZL01008284.1:0-10323 GCA_018236625.1 Lasaia peninsularis | reverse complement strand
ATAATGACATTGTCGTGTTCCGGTCCGGAGGGTAGGGTAGCCGGTAGACTTGCACATAAGGTCTAACAGCTCGACCACTGGGCAGCGGCGCACCTACAACATCTATGGTGTTTATAGGCCATGGTTGTCTCCTACCATTAGGAGACCCGTGTGCCTGTTCGCTGTCTTATACTATAAAAAAAATCTTGAGGCGGATTTTTCTTAACTGCTAAAAACAATACTGTTATATTTAACTCATTCTTAGGGTTCCGTAACCAAAAAGTAAAATCGGAACCCCATTACCATGACTCCCCTTTCCGTCTGTTTAACATCTCATGAACCGTTTTACTTAGACAGTTGAAATTTTCACAGATGATGAACGGTTATTTATGTTGCCACTATATTATACAAATACTACAAACAATAAAATCTACATACCTACTTCTAATATATAAAATTTCCATGTCACAATGTTAGTCCGAAACGGCTTGACCGATTTTTACCAAATTTTATATGCGTTGAATACGTTGGTCTGAGAATCGGCCAATGAATGACATAATATTATGAAAAAAAAATACTGATTCTGAGGAGATATGATATAAAAAAATCTACTAGTTTACAAATGACGTCAATTTTATTAAGACTACTGACTTGCCATTGTCACGTTCCGGTTCGGAGGGCACAGTAGTCCATAAATTTGTTTATGCAAGAGATTTAACATCCTTTCACGTCCGCAACGGACCATTAACGTCTTTAGTATAGTAACTATATGCAACATGGTTTTATTGTTAAGGAAATTTGATTGTTAGCTATTTTTAAGTATAAGAAAATTACGAGTCACAGTGCTAGTTGCCATACTTCTCCAAAACGACTACGCCAATTTTAATATAATTTTATATATACACTTAGAGGATCTGAGAATATAACCTATTCTTTACCCCTAATGCGGGCGGTACGAAGTTCGTCGGAACAACTAGTATCTAACCCCGAAAGGGTAGGCAGAGATACACATGCAGCCACGATTAGCCGACGATATTACGAAATAATGTGACAGGTGGCAAGTCCATCGCCATATCGGGCAAAAAAACCGGGTTTCCTCACGAAGTTTCCCTTCGTCAGAAGAACACTCAGAAAATGTAAGTAGAAAACTCATTGGTACATGATGAGTTTCGAACCTGGACTACCGCAGTGGAAGTCCGACGTGCGTATCATTAGGCCATCGAAGCTCTGTATAAAATATAGTTTTATGTTTTAGAGGTTACGTATTATAACAAAGTGTAAAACTTTCATTTGACATTTGAAAACGAAAGTGTATCCAACCGGTTTTGTATTTTGCATTCAAGATACTCCATACGAAAACTTGTCTAATTTTCTTCTCATAAATTTAAATGATTCTGCAGCTGAGCGTAATCAGTGTCAGACTTTGACACATGAGGTTCCTGGGTTCGATACCCGGGTAAAGCAACTTGTTCCAAGAGTTTATTTGAAAAACAAAGTTGATTGGATTTGTGCCCGATATGACAAACTTGTCACATCGTGGTGATTCTTAATCGTCGGCTAACCACGGGTGCATACGTATTTACCTATGTATATATAAGCGGTATGATATTTATTGTACTTTATAATTTAAATAATATTGTTATAAGAACAAATTATGGAAAGTGAATATTTATTTTATCCATTCACAAAGTGCCTTGAGAAATTCATGTTAACTTTTAAAAAATATTTTTTCGAGATCAAGTTAGCGGAAGGATATGGTTCATTTAAATATTCACCGGATAGTGCAACCGGATAACGGATATGTACCGAATAAATAGGTAATGTTTTAGTTGGGTAGGTAAGTTACAACGAATTATATTTTGTACGCCATAGACTATAGTTAAAATTAAATGAAAACTCGCGAGGTTAAAAAGTTGTTACAAAAAATATACCAATTTATTATACCACGTTGTTGTGTAGAAGAAAAAACTAGTTATTATAAATATGTATAATTTAGGATTATACTCACATTATTTGAATTTATTTATTTATTTCTTTATTTAAATTTATTTATTTATTTAAATAAAATTAAAATCTTCACAGGTACCAATATTTTTTTGTATATATTTTTAATTGAAATTTATAATTAAAAAAATAAATTTTATTGCTAAAATATTTTTGGAAACAATTTTATTTTTTTGAATGAAATATTTAAATTGTACTGTAAATTAAAAAAAGCGCGTCTTGAGCAATAGCGTAGCCACTTTATCTTTCCACTGTACTATCTTGAAGTGAACAAATGGCACTATGACCGGTGAACAGTAAATAAGGACGTAAGTTGATTATTAAATGGGTATTGATGCTCTATTGGCAATATCAACTACTTCCGGCTCCGTACGCCTTATAGAGGGCGACTGAGGGCTGCTATCTGGCACATATCCCAAGGACATGAGTGACCTATGATATTATAGACAAGGCCAAGGCTATTGTATTCAAATGATATTGTTATCGATTAATTATTTACGTTAATTGCGGAGGAAGATTCTTTTGCAATTAATTACTGCTGTGTTAAACTATTGTGTGTTAAATTTATTATTTAACGCTTTTTGAGTAAATATAGGAATGAAATCTTATACTATTGAAAAATTCATCCTAAGCTTCATATTGTTTATGATGAAATATTTTTATTAAAATATATGAAAAATTTTTTTTTACTATTATAAAGTCACATCATAGGGCCCTCACAAAGGCTAAGTTCTGCTACTGATGACAATGCGCATGCGCATTCTAACCCGCGGGTAACTGGTGACACCGACTAAATCCGCGATGCAAATTATAGCCCGTTAAAGTTGAGGGTATATGAATATAGGAAGTAAAGGAACTTGAAATAGTTAAGTCGTTATTAAATATTGGACGGCGAAGAATAGACCCGAAATATTTCAACTAGTTAATATTTGTTAGATCAGAGGAATCGATTTTCATCATTCCTTAAACGTTAGTTTAAAATTGTCAGGTATTTTAAAATGGAATGGATTAAAATTCCTACAACATTTGCTGTAAGTATTTGAAAAGTTGAGGTCAAACTATCGCTTCACAGCACTGGAGGTTTTACATAGTTACAAAATTGTTAAAAGAAACATTCATGTACAAAATATTTGGAGTAAGATGTAAATTTTGGACACATTTTGCGATGGGTTCTAGCTATGTCTAATATCAATAATATGTAGTCAACGAGTGTAAGGAAAAAAGTTAGTTAATCAAAATTATGATTAGCGGGATTGCCTTTTTTATATATTTCAATTAAATTTATATTATACATTATTATTTATTAATTTTCAAAACACAAATACTTAGAAAAAAAGTACTTGTAAAATGTTCAGTTTTTTGCAGAGAAATATTTGTGGATAATTAATAAAATTAATTTTGAATGAGAAAAACATTCACTGTATATTTGATTTTAATTTTATGTTATCTCATCAATTAAAAATTAATTAATATAAACTTGTTTCGTAATTATACTTAATTGAATTTCACGAGACACATTGCTTGAAGACATCTAGGATATTATTGACTGAGTCTGGGATTTTATTTTTGTTTCTATATTTCTCTTATACTTAGGAGAGGCATTTGCTTGTTGTATTTTAATTTAGAGCAATGAATGTAGAGTACTATTATTTTAGCATTGGTACCCTACAAGCTTGAGTTAATTTGCTTTATGCATACTTTATCAGCTGACTTTCTCAAAATTTGCTAATTTACAAAAAATATAATGACATCGCGTGTTGAAGGCGTGCCTGAATAACAAAGGCCCGGGGCGATCACTGACGTTACGACATGTTTTAGAAAGTCGAGCCACGGTCAATGGTCCCGCCAGCGAAAGTTCCGTTCGGCAACTCAGCTTATCACTTACTGAGTGATGTTTCGCAACACTGCATTAATGTTTATGGAAAAATTAAAAAAATGTATACAAGTACTTATTTTAACTAAATGCATATATACACGGTACATATAAAAAAAATATTTTTTTTAGTTTGCTCTGTCTGTGGAACGGCTCCGCCGATTTTGACGGGACTTTCACGAGCAGATAGCTGATGTAATAAGGTGTAACTTCGACTACTTTTATTTTATAACTATATAATTATTAAATTCATACACGGGCACAAATATAAGGTAAATATCATCTCGCTCATATCCCCGCAGAGGTAGGCAGAGGTACGCATCCACGATCAGCCAACGATATAAGGTCCCATGATGTGACAGCTGGCAAGCCCGTCGCCCTACTTATATGAAAGTCTAAACGACCTTTAAAAATATGTTTTAATATAAACCGACATTTATATGGCTTTTACGTTACGCAATGATGGATGCTCTATCGACCTTTACAAAGATGGATTTTCTATCTGTGTTTGACATTTTATGGAAATTCCATCACTAGGTTTGTTAACATTGGAGACCTTAAGATTCGCGTTGCTAGGAATATTTGCTTTATAAAATCTTACTTTATTATCTTTCTCTTCTATCTTAGTCTTACTATATTATAAGCTTATTATTATCTTTTAACTTTATCCCGACCATCAGACATCCCTAGCACAAATATTTAAAAAAATTAAAGAGATATTGCGAATTTTGTGGGAGAAGTTTATACGTATTTGACGTTAAGTATTTTCGATAGTTTTTATTTATTTTTTAAATTTTATATAGATTAATTTTATAGCTGTACTTACATTAGTAATATGTTTGCGTGAATTCCCGTACATAATATATACGTATGGATAAAAGTTTCACACCCTGTATACGGGTATTTTCCTTTATAGCTAGCATAGATTGGGTTTTGATTAAATCGGTATATTTAATTTTGTTTGGATATTTAAAATATAAGTATATACATGAAACTTATTGTTCCGGGACTCACACAACGGCTTTATTTGCGTAAATTGAAAACCTATTGGCCGGAGGTCCGGGCGCACTTGCGCGATTCACTTGCAGTGCCGTCACCCCGCCCGCCCTAAGCCGTTCACTCCCACTGCTGACCTTCAGTACTGCATCCCTGGCCAAACGCCAGCTGCATTAGTTACACAGATTTCATAACATCTCAAATAAACCACAATTACGCATAGATAAAATGCAGTGTGAAGTTAGTAGATGTTAAGATTGTTATCAACGAGGTCGAGCGCGGATAGAGCGAGGCTAATGAAACAATCCTACGTCTTTGCCTTGATTGTTTATGCGATGCACTATAATGCCTATATAGTTTTAGACATCGGTACTCGACTGGTTTATCAAAAGCGCAGAAGTCGCGGAATGTGAAAGTCGCGGCGGGTACGGAGAAAAACAGTTTTCCACGCGGTTTCACCTCGCAACAGGTGTTTGTTTTCTTCGTACATAGCACTGTGTGTTATTTTTTTATTAAAACAATAATGCAATCACTTATATGGTAACAAAGGCAGAGTACACGGGTGTTACACGTCGGAGGGTGACGAGCGCGCGCGCTGTGTGAAGCGCTGTAAGATACTGCGAGCGTGGAGCTGCACCGAAATAACTGCTTGGTGCAGCCGGGCCGTTCAATGCAATCCCCTCCCCGCCCCTCGGGTCACGGCTGCAGGTCGCCATGGTGATGTTGGACTGAAAGCCTCTATCGATCTAGCTGTTGCTTCTAGGGCCTAGATGTCCTTGATGAAAGGTCCTCCTAGATACGGTTCCGGATACACTCACAAATATAGGGTGGTCTTATCAATTTTGCTGTTTTAAATTAAATGAAATAGCGTAGCAAAAAATATATGAGTGAAATATCTAAATTGAAAAAGAATGTGTTGAATACAATTTTACATATTTTTTATTCCGATTATTTTTTCCTTATTATTAAAATTACACTGCAAAGTAACAATCCTATTTATATAATGCAAACAAAGGCTAAACTCACTAAGATAGTGATCAGGTAGTAAGCGAAGCGATTTGTCCAGCTTGAATGGCCTTTTCTCTGCTGTCTTAAGATCAGTGTCTACGACTTCTTTAATCCCATTGAAAGTATCAAAATGTTAAATATTAATAACCATTATTTCTTATTCTAAGTTAATTTTTTATTTGCGATTAATAAGTATTTATATTAAAACTTCTCTATAAAACCATAGGTGGCGTTGTTTTCTTTGTGACAGAAAATCTTTTTTTACCTTCAAAAAAACAAATTCAGCTATTTTATATTTTACTCGTATCCTACTCGTGATTCCGTTGTCGATATTCGACAATCATAATAATTATTGTTTTTTAACATTTAGAATAAAATAATATGAAATAAAATATTGATATTATTTGTCTATATTAACTAACACACTACACATAATTAATTAACACAAAAATTTGTCATGTGAGATGAACGCATGGTCGTGTGTGTAATGTTTTTTAAAGTGTAATAAATTCCTATTTTAATGCCGTTCATACTGATGTAGTCGTAAATTGTACTTTTTTTCTTTATTTTGACCGCCTCGTTGGCCGAGTGGCTAGCGTACACGCCTAACCGCATCGGCTAATCGCGAGGCTTGGGTTCGATTCCCGACGGGGACAGGCATTTGTGTGATGAACATAGATGTTCGTATTTCCGGGTCTGGGTGTTTATTACATTGTTCTTGTATATATATATATATATATATAAGTATTTCTATGTATTAGTGTCGTTGTCTAACACCCATAACATAAGCATATAATTTGCTTATTTTGAGGTTAGATCAATTTGTGTAATTTGTCCAGTAATATTAATTATTATTATTTTTATTATTATTATTAAGTCATTATATTATAAATATCATATTTTTTAAACTTTCACGTTGAAACAGATCGATCGGTTTGAATAAATTTTCGTACATCAATAGATTTCATATTTTCAGATTCAGATTTTTCCGAAATGTATTCGGTTAAAAAGTAGCTTATGTTCTTCCTTAAGGTCAACTCCACTTCTATACCAATTTCATGAAAATCGGTTCAGCAGTTAAGGCGTGAAAGCGTAACAAATTGATAGACATACAGAGTTACTTTCGCATTTCTTATATTAGTAGAGATTATGAATTATTCCGGTCATTCAATTGTTTTCCATGGCAGAGAGGAAAAATTTAGAAACGCCGGAAAAGTCCCGGAAATTATCTAGTTTTCAATACATTTTAATATAAAGTATTACCTTTTAGCTTTGTTTCAACAATGAACATCGTAATTGTAATTAATTAGTATATAATAGGAGCGATACGATCATGTAATGGTCGGGTGCCTGGGGACGACTGCCTTTTGTGGCCAATTGTCATTGTGTGGACAACCATTATATACGAACAAATCATATTAAATACTTTTATAGACAGATATACGATTATATCTATTTATATAAAATATTTATATTTATATATATAAAATATGAGATAGATGCTAATAGAGCTATTTTGAATAAAAAAAAATATTTATTTTAAGCTGGGACGTAATATGACGTCTATGTGGCCATCGTTATGTGATGCATGGCATGAAACTGCTTTATATAACCTCTTTCGTAACTAGGCGTACTAGCTATTTTCGAATAGGAACAAGACAATTATGAGAACTGATTTTATAGTGACAGGAATAGGTGACAGGCAAGTCCGTCGCCATATTGGGCACAAATCACTGGCTTCCTCGCGATGTTCTCCTTCACCGTAAGAGCGCTCCGAAAATGTACTTAAGTTAGAAAATTTGTACATGGCGGGGTTCGATATAAGACTAATAAGTCGTATTTTTTCGGATAGTACTCTTCGTAAGACACAATAAATATTTAAGTCGCGTGGTATCTTTTGGGTGAGATTTCAGGCCTATATGAATCTCTCCCTTCTCCATGTTTCTTGTGTAGAATAAGCCTTACCTATGTAAACTGAAAGTAAATGCAAAGTACGCCTTTTACACACTTTATGTAAAAGAGACAATAATAATAATCACAAAGACTACTTGGTGGTAGAGTGCGGCGCAAGAACTCTATTGATTCAGTATTTACGGAAGATCCTCTGGCTTAAGCAGGAATAGATAGCTTTAACAACCCGGTGATAAGAAAGCGTCCTACAGGCATATTATATTATATCTTTCCACCTGGAGAGCCATGCCCTTCTTGTCTTATTCCATTAAAAATCATCCTACTCCCCCCTCTAGACTGGACACTACAATAGCCAAAATCGGCGTAATGGCAAGAAAATGTAACCTCACGCAGGTTTTGCTAATTAATTAAATACAACATAGAAACGTAATACAGATCTAGCACTATTTCCACACCTCGACCTGCCCTTGATATTTGTGTGCGACAAGGGGATGTGCCAGAGACTCTTGGCATTAGCTATTGGCTTGGCTCTGCTAGCCCCCGGCCAAAGTTATTTAGACTAAAAGGCGCCAACACAGTTTCTACGATTAAATACCTGCTAATTTGATTTGAATACACGTGGAAACATACATATTTTCTACCAAAACTATTTTTTGATCTGTATGAGATAATTTTATTGTATAATTAGAAGATATGAATCTGAAGATAACACTCCTAAGAAGAAACTACGAACTACGCAGTAAACCCAAGAAGAACTTCTCCTTAAATTAATGCTCACCGATATTCATTGAGTGACTTTAGGATGTTACATGGGAAAAAAGCATGATTGGACATAATACTCTTAGCGAATACCTGTTATGAATACATAATAACTCTCTCTAGACTGGCTCGCTCTTTTTCTGGAGTTGATGAAGTCTAAACAAGCTTGCCTTATGAGAAAGAGATATGTTCCAATTTCCAGATGGTATCTTTAGCTTTATTTTTATGTTTGCTCATTCAATCAACAGGAACTTAATTTGAACTTGAAATTTTAACCAGGCGTCATTTTTTTGTAGTTTTTGTTAAGGTTCATAATCTCAAAAGAAAATATTATTACGAGTAGAATGTTATCAAATTTAGGTGTTATCAAATGTAGGTGAAATGGTATTTTTAATAATCACTGTAATATTTCTAAATTTGTCCTATGAGTAACAATACCACTAATTATTTATTTATGGCTGCCCATAGATTTATGTATAAAAAAAACAGTGAAACAAAAATGTATCCGGTTTCTAATATTTGAAACAAAAGTTTTATTTAAAATTAAGCTACAAATTATTAAGGTAAGAGACGGATGTATTTTTGATTGAAATTTAAGAGTCTAAATCAAGGCAAAATTCAGGGATCAACTCGTATCGAGGTACATTGAGTAAGGCTCGCATTTTATTTCGTCACTTATATTTTTAAGTTTTGAATACAACAAAGTATTAAATAAATAAGTATATAAATAATGGACAATGATATGCATGTAATATAATCGTTGTAGCGTTGGAACTACCGCATAGTCGTCATCGCAGTAGGAATGAGTCGCAAGGTCGCTAGAACACAGTAACATGATGGATGACATTACTAATTCTTCAACACTAAACATAATGAAAACAGATTATTCTTTCAATATTTGTTACTTTTTTATAGAAAAGGATGCAAACTGCGTGAGTTCACCTGATGGTGAGTGACTACCGCCGCCCACGAACAACTGCAATACTAGGGGTACCACAATTACGTTGCCGACCTTTAAGAAGTAAGTACGCTCTCTTTTTGAAGATAATTGAGTTGTATTGCTTTGGGAATACTTATTTAATCTTTCTTATTAACGTTATTAACTAAATCATAAATTTTATCCTGTAGAATAAAAATACCCTTAACAAATTATACAAATTGATCTGACAAGTTTGTGTTATGGATGTTAGTCAACGATATTAATAATTAGAAATACTTAAATAGTAACCAGAATAAATAAACACCCAGACCGGGAAATGTAACATATATCTAAACTATTCTCATCATACAAATGCCCTCGTCGAGAATTGATCCCAAGCCTCGCCTAAACCTCGTGGTGTTAGGCGTGTACGCTAACTCCTCGAGGAGTTATGAAATGAAATGAAAGCAACCGACCTAGCGAAGTAATATTAGTATCTATCTATAGGACCGTAGATATTAATATTACAAATGCTAAAGTCTAAAAAAATTATGTAAAGTAGCGTGAATTCATTTTTGACACTTTTATTTTTCAGTAGACTTTTTTATTTCAAATAAATAAAAATCCACAAATTAATCCCTATTTATCTTGGCCCTTCCATGCCATGAGCTCAACCAATTAGGTTTTTCTACATTAAAATTATTATATAAAATTATTTAAGTCACAAAGTAAGTCTTATGTACATATAGGAAAACTGAGAAAGTTCCAAGGAGAATAGGAAAAAAAACGCTTTGATTTTTTTCGTCTCTGTGGTGTAACGGTACAGGTGTCGCCTGTTAAGACCGTTAGCCACGTGGGGTCCCGGGTTCAATTC
>DVZL01008283.1:0-10323 GCA_018236625.1 Lasaia peninsularis | reverse complement strand
AGTGCTGTTTTTGCCTTATTTTTTCCTTATAATGTTTCGCAGATCTTGCTCTACTTTTTTCTTTGCTGATATTATATTTTTCCAGATTACTTTTCAGCCGCTCCCTAAATCTTTTAGATTTTTCAGCAGATGTCAAAAGCATCTGTAATAAAATATAAATGCTTAATTTTGCTTATTTAAAAAAAATGCTAATGGTAAATTCGTGACTATCGATATGATTTATCTATAGACGTACCTAGGTACTAAAATGTAAGTGGAAATATTCGTATTTTTGTATGCTATTATATTTTTGACTAAATCCATAACCAGTTTACCAATGTTTCACTAGTAGAAACATTATTCTAATGGTATCCTTTCAATTTTGTTAGAAAACAAGGATAACTAGTACAAAAAAAAACGCATGAGCTCGTAATGCTAGTTATTTATATTTTCATTTGTATATTACACTTTTAATCTAATATAGCAGTAAGTGTAAAAAATAAATGTGTTCTCACCCTAACTTGGTGACGTTGAAGAGGTGGCAAATATCTACGCAACCGGTGGCGTTAAAGGAAAAAATGGTGGCGTATTTTCACTTCTGCGCTACTGTCGCGTAGAGAAAATAAAATAAATCTCCGTAAATAATGAGTAATTTACTTACGTTTCAATAAAAAAAACTTCATCTGTAAAAACTTTGTGCACGCGCCAAATGTAATGGTATCATGTTAATTGACGAAAAAACGGCAGCCGTCAAGCCATTGACAATAAGTTATAGCAACTCAGTGATGCTAGTTATCCATTTTAACTTGTCTGAATCGTGACATGACCAATAATGCATGTAAATTGGTGGCGTTGACAAAGTGGCGTAGAAGTATTTTTTTTTTGACAATTTAACTAATTTAAAAAAAATCAAAGAAAGTGTATGAGAACACGTTGAGAAATTAAAAACCGTAGTAGCCATTTAAATAAGCATTCATACGATACCAGATTTGTCGATAACAATATCATAGTTTTTGAGATAGCAACAGTCAAAGAGCACCACTACCTCGGCGGATAAGATGTTTTGTCTACTTTTTCGTCCTTTTTTTATGTTTCATTTGAAATATATCTTTAGTTTATTTTTTAAACACAAATAATTACAATGTACATTTGAGCTCTTTTGTTGCTTAATCCAACCCCATTATTAAAATTTTGATATATATAATACTTTATAACATACCTAGGGCGGAGAAAAAAACTTACGAAATCAGCAAAAAACGGCGGTCTCGCTCATAAATAAACATTTCTGGACAAATTTGATTGATACTATTCTCATATAGCCTCTGTGGTCGGGCATAGTCGATGTCCGACTTTCTCACATGTGGTTCAGGTTCAGGATTCGATTCCCGGGTAGTGAAACTTAAACGAGTTTATTCGGGTTATCTGTAAAACATAAAATTGCCAGATATTGGATTTGTATCCAATATGGTGGACTTAACACCTGTTATAGGATCTCAAATCTTTAGCTAATCGTAGGTGTATAAGTATACAACTCTGCCTACCCCTCTGGTTATAAGGGCATGGCGATATTTTGTTTTATTAAATCAAAATAAAAAAGAGTAATTAATCCAAATGTCATGATAATGAAATTGAAACTGGTTTTTTGTATAATAACCACGCTTTAAGTGATTTTTATTACGTGTTTTATGAAACGCGTTACCGAACCATTGCTTCGTTAAAAATTTAAATAGTTAAGAGCATTAGCAGTGCATAAAAAAGGCATTAAACTAAAATCACTAAGTAATAGAGTGTAGCATTTCAACTTTATTGGTGTAATTCTTTGGGTTAACTTTAAGAGTTCTTATAAATATTTTATATTCCTTTGTTTATATTATTATTATTAAATAATAATATTTTATATTTTTTAAATATATTCAAAATAAAATTACACATAACCATTGTAAATAAATTTTATACTCATCATGTTCATTTTACAACCGATTTCAAAAATAAGACGATCCTCTATTCAACCATGAAAAAATTATAGCATTTTGAAAACTTTTATGAAGTCACGTTTCAGAGGTAGCCTCACATGAACTTGATCAAGATATAAAAAAAAGTTTTTAAGTATTACTTTGTATTTTTGCTTACTTATACTATACTAGTACTACTATATTATACTATACTTTCAACTGGCAGAGATTTTTCCGACTTATAATACTTATTTCGTAAAACCATACCCTCTTTTTAATATAGTCAGTTAAAAAGTAGTCAAGGTTCTTCCTCAAGGTCAACTCTATTTTTGTACCAAATTTTATTAGAATCAGTTCAGTGGTTTAGGCGTGAAAGACTAGACAGAGTTACTTTCGCATTTATAACATTAGTAGAAAAGTAGGGTTTTTTGCAGCAATACATATTAATAATATTATACGTATGTATGTGTGTCATATACATACGTACAATAAGCTTTTCTTTGAACTGAGTAAGAATGACTTAGCATGAGCCTAATTCACACAAAAAAATTCTAGGCCAACGTCCATCAATATCAGCACTAAAATAAGTTTGTGTCTTCACGTTAGAACTAATAAAGCGACTGATTGAGTAGAATTAAAATAAATGTAGAACGTTAGGACTCCATAAACTTTGTATCAGCTTTAAATATAAATCTATGAACTGCCGCTGTTAATCCGCACCTGCTTACTTACTCAAAGAAGGCTTTGTCTACAAGACTTAGACATCTGTCATACTACTGGTCCCACGAATATATTATATAGCTGAGAAGTCACAATTCACTCGAAAATACAAAATTACACCTTAAATTAGTGATATAAGGTTTAAAATGGCTTAGGAATGTTGAGTGGAAATAACTAGCAGCTCTACGCAACAAGAAGCGAAACATTCCATTTGAAAGCTTCTAATTTGACTAATGCGGAAGCTTAACCAAATGCTACGGGGGTGTACCCTTTGGTTAGCTACGACGACATTCTCATTCCCTATTAGATGTCCACGGTTTCCCTGTGAGACTAATCTTTCATGTGCCGTAGTTTACGGCAGTTTTATGACAAAACGTAAACAATAAAACTGTTTAGTGTCATTAAATAATTTGATTAAATATTAAAATACTTGCATACCTACTAGTATTTTACTTGTATATTAAAAAAATACTATTTCCAAATGTAATAAATGTTATATATTGTAAATTTCGCGAAATTTAAAATAACATTCTAGCAATTTGTTCAAGTGACAAAAATTTATTATTAAAGTGGAACCCTATTCCTAAGACTCCACTGTCGGTGTGTCTGTCTGTCTGTCTGTCATTGGGTTGTATGTCATAAGCCATGATAACTATCCAGTTGAAGTTTTCACAGATAATGTATTTCTGTTGCCGCTATGACAATAAAAATAGAAAAAAAATAAAATGTTTAAGAAATAATAATAAAAGGGTAAACCTAAGTTTTTATCGTTTTTATAGAGAGATATTGCGTGCCTTCTTGCGCGATTCCAACTCGCACTTGGCCTTTTTAAAAAAAGAAACCGCTTTCGTGAAGCCTTTGTAATGAAACTCCTATACATCTAGATATTATTAAACCCTATGAGAGATGGGTTGTAAATATATAGAGAGCTTCTATTTACAACATTTTTTTTTCAGTACACTTTAAAATCCTTTGTGACCTTTTGGTAAGTTATTTTATGCAAAGCCTTATACTTAAGATATATATAGAACTTTATCATTTTGTAAGAGCTCAAAGTTTCTCAGCGTATGCATCCACCACAGGGTGGGAAGGAAGCGGCTTCTATAAAATTTGTATCAGAGACGGCGTTGGATGCACGTGGTGTAGACACCACCTTTGGCCTTCCAAAAAGGCCTGAAAAATCCAAAGGTTTGTTTGGTCATTAATAAAATAGAAAATATTCAACCCCATCTTTTTCAACATTGATAGTATACAGTTCAGAAAAAAATATAGAAACAGAAACTATACCTAGTTTCTGTTTCTATATTTTTTTCTTTTGATCTAATCTACTAAAGAAACATATAAGATAATAACAGTTTGTTTCTTCTCACTTAAAAATTGACAAATTTAAAATATTTCGTAAGCCGTGGCTTATAGACACCATTAGTTATTGTAAATGTATCGCTGTCCAGCGGCCGAGCTGTTAAACTAATGTACAAGACTGTCGGCTATCCTACCCTTCAAACAGGAACGCAACACTACATTATGGCGGCAGGAATAGGTAAGGCCGTGTATCCCTACCGGGGCGAGTTGCTTAACATTCCACCACCAATTGTCTTGTCGGTGGTGATCCAGTTAACCTACGCTCGCCTCTTACGAGCTGCTTGGTAGGAAGGAAGATCTCTACACTTGAAATCCGGACCAACTTTAGAAAAACTGCGAGGAAGCATTCTTGACTATCACATTCTAACCCGTCTTTTAAAATGAACTTATAACAAAGTGCATATGCATATTATGCTTTAAAACTTCGTGGTTGACGTGAGCGGTTACCTAGAGGCCGTAACTTAATGAAAACATGTCATTAAGTTACTAGACGGTTGCTATATTAGAAAACTTTTTCCACGAAGAAATTTATGTCCCTGTGTAGAGAAAGGTTGTTTATGGATCAACAGCAGCTCTGATTAGAAAGCCGGAGGTATTTTAATAAGCCCCAAGGATCTTACTCACTTAACCTGGATTTTAAGTTAATATTAAAAATCTAGGAGCCTGATTGTAAACTAAAATACTGTTACAAAAGATTTTTCTTTTCTTTTATCACATTTTATTTTTATTATATTACCTTGATTTTCCAATAATTTTCATTCTACCAAAATTTTTTTTCCATTAATAATTATTATCGGCTCTAGGCTAATATAACATTTACCAGCTGTGAGATTTTATTAAAATAATAAAAATCAAATAAAATGTTATAAGCTCTGCGTAATTAAAAAAATACATAAACTGGTTGAAGTATGTTTGTTACATATTTGTTTGAGAATCTTCAATATTTACAAACTAATATTATATTTTTGAATGAGATAATCGTTGCTTAATTTATCAAATAATTTAAATATTGTCTCTGGTGCGCAGTCCTTAAATTCAATTGTCTGATAAGTAGTTTCCTCGAGAGTAGTCATAGTGTCGAGAGGTCCCAGGTTCAATTTCTGAGCAACTTGTGCAAAAAAAGAGGGTTTTTTTTTATTTATCTGAAAAAGATAACGTTGTCTTAGATTTGATTTGTGCCCGACATGGCGGCGGACCCTTTACATTTACCCTCTAAAAGCCATCATTTTCACTATTCCAGCCCTAAATTATATAACAAAGTAAATAAAATACTTAATATTTATCCCCTCACGTCTCGCGAATGTAATTTTAAACTCTTTGCATTGCTTCATAGTCTAAATTATGATGATGTTGAAACATTCATTAAATTATGCTAAAATAGATCTGAAACTAGATAGAACCTTAATAATAACTATTTTTTTCTGACCACTTACTTAGATACATACACAACACACACACCCACACACATACACACACGCGCGCGCTTATACGCACACACACATTATATTATTTTTATTATTATTTTTTCAGTATATTTTTACTTGTGTAAGTTTTTGAAAAATGGGTTATATTTTTGCTTGTGATTTTCGATGTAGTTTTCTTGAATCAAAGATGACGTTAATGACTGCGACACATTCACCGATTAATGCAGTCATTATCGTTACAACTTATTTTAATGTCAGAGTGTTCTTGAAGTCAATAAAATAAATAAATAAAATATCACCAGCTTCTTTATAATCTTGGGTGCATAAGTATGTACATCTGCCTACCCCGTCGCGATTTTAGCGTGATGATATTAATTTATTTTTGATTACCGCTAAATAATATTAGCAAGTCTATCTACGTCAACAAACCACAAGTCTGTATATGTCTTATTATTGTCTTATTCGATTACATAGATCACTTTCGAAGAGCAGAATTTTTTCCGACTCATAATTGTTATTGCGTAAAATATACCCTCTTTTTAATGTAGTCGGCTAAAAAGTAGTATAATATATGCATTCTTATCATCTCATCTAATCTTTTTTCATGAAAGAGTAACAAACATCCACACATACGTCTACTTATCCACACTTACATACTTTCGCGTTTATAATATTAGTAGAATATGGATACATGCATCTATTTGACAAAATAAATATAATATTGTTTCAATACATTGTACGTTTACAAAATCAACAAGCATAACCTCACCTTATTTATTCAGTACAAATCCAAACATTATGTTGAGACCGGACACAAGCGAAAGTCTGAACGGTACCGCAGTGACCGGGCTAATTATTATTTTTAGGTGTGTAGGGAATATAAGCGTGGATAATGGATAATTATTCCTTTATATAAAAAACAAAGTCATTCATGTACATTACATCATTTATAACCCAATTTTTTTACAATTTTTGTGTATTTGGATTTAACCTCGTCCAATTTATTCAAATATGTTATTTTTAATATTCACAAAGAAATCGTTCCTTTTTTTGTAATTTTCCTAAATTTGTATTTAGTATCTCATTATATTAGGAAAATAAAGATAATTGAAATGTGATAGCGCAACCATGCAAAGCAAGGATCTATTTTTATGGCAAAACGTTTACGCGATAAATGCTTACAAAACACTCGTCTCACAAACGTTTTTTTCTTGTCTACTTAAAGCGTATAAAAGAATTCCACCAAGTGCCGACGGCGGAGTGAAGAATAAGTTCGAGACGGAATCTTCATATGAAGATGGATTGCTCAAGTGAAACTTATACTTGAGAAGTAGAAAACAAATTAACAGTATCACCACAATAGGGGGAGTTAGGAAAACTTTAATGCTCGTGTAGTCTAGGGCGCTACGAATCTAATGCATTGCAGCTGTGTGTAGTGATGTGCTTGATGGGAAAGTCGACAACTTTGAAAAGTTTAGAAGTAAATCTTATTTTAATTTATACTTACAGAAGTTAGCAAAAGTTTAATGCCCTTTTAGTCTATGGAGCTACGAATGTAATGCATTAAATGAAACATAACAATCTTACTTAGACAATTTTAATACATAATCACATTAAAAATAAAGAAAGACTTAACAATTTGTGAAGATATGTGGATAGATAAATGGCTGAAACTTTGTAAATTCCTACTTTTTTATTTTTATATATGCATGGTACTCTACAAACAGTGGTCTCGTTGGTCATTTAATCTATACTCGCCTAGTACGAGCTGACAGGAAAGAATAACATGTTGATGTTGCATTATGCAATAAGGGCTGTTAAGTTTAGTAGGGCTTAAGTTACATTTAGTATTTGTTGTACTCGTGTCATCGTGTCATTCGGTTATTTCTCAGGGGACACTTTACAACTCAATGACACATGCGGTATTTTAATAATTTTATTCCGCTATTATGAAATATCCACTAAATATATCGACTAGATAGAAATCGCGGACATCACTACCAAACTCTATTACAACACAAACTTAAATGTTGTTTTCCTTCCTATGTATAATATGTCACTATTTATCTTCGAGTGTTAACGTTATGACGTCGAAAATTAAAAAAAAAGATTAACACCTATTTATCAAGTAAACTACGGCCCTACATGCATATCTTCACACCATGCCCCTTGCGTAGTAGGCATAATACGCGAGCTATTTGGTTTACGACCGTGGTTATGGAAACTTTGTATGGAATCACATTATTTTGGAATACATAAAATATACCACACTTACTAATTGATTTATTCCACTATCTTTCGAATAGTGAAAATTCAATTTATAGTAATACGTTATCATAAAAAAGAGACATACAAAAAAATAGAAAGAGCCCATAAAGCTTTTACAATTTCTTATTTTTAGTATATGTTCAGATAAATACGGCTGACGGAACTGACAAGACCCCTATTACGTAGGTAGTAATTTCAATATAAATCAGCATCAGCCATCAAATTCCTCTAAAAACCCTTAAATAAATGGTATTCAAACTAGTAGCCTATAACCCTAGGCTACCCGTTAACCAAAGTCCGTCACCATTATGACGTTCAGTAATTTCAGCGTCAATTATGGCCAGGATCCGGGCAGACGGACAAAAATTTTAAGATGAATCTGAATCATTTTTTTAAATTATTTTTAAGGTACCTACCTACAGAATTCGCTCTTCTACAGTTTTATTAATGCCAATAAATTTCGTTGTTCTTAAGATGTCTTATTTTTTTCCACTTTTTTAAGCTCAGAATAAATATTTCGTTTATTATTAAAAAAAATCCTAAGTCCGGAAAAATGTATATTACATAGAAGTCATTATGTTATTATATTGATAGAAATAGTTTAAAGTTATAATGTTTTACAATAAAATTTCCGATCATACAAAAGATCTACTTTTAAAAATATATAAAAATTTATTAAATATAAATTGTACAAAAAAGGTCATTGTAATATTGCAGAATATGTAGATGATAAAAATGCTTGGGATTAATTGCTCCTCTTTCATTCTCTTATAATTTTGTTCAATGTTAAATTTATATTATATTTAGAAAATAAGAAAAAAGATAAGCCCGCTGAGTCTATCGCCGGATCGTTTCGATGAGTGGTCGTGTTCCGATCCGGAGGTGAATTTTAGAATTATATAGACGCCTCACAAAAAACGCTTGTTAGGCCTATGTGAAATAAAATATTTTTATTCTATTATAATATTATACTGTATTTGATTAATTTCATGGTTCGGTAGTAGTAATGAAGTGGTATTTGATACTGTTATATTTGAATTTGAATATTGATGTTCAGTTCACACTTATGCAATTAAAGTTTGATGCATCCTAGGATTTATTTCAATTTCAACATTGATATTATATACATCCTAACATTTACTAAGTAATGTTGGGAAATCTTAACATTAGCCAATATACGGGCTTTTACAGCCAAACAACAATATAATTGTGAAGTTAAAATACAAACATTTTCGAACGCATTGACAGTATACTCGAGACCCAAACAGTACCAGAGGATGAAACTCGTCGAAGTGCAAATGGTTGTTAAGAAGCTTAAGTTTAACCACCATCTGCACTCTTCATAGGCACTTGAGAAAGCACAAGAGAGGTATTACACAAACAATTGATGCCAATATATTGAAATCGAATTATAGTTTCAAACATGGCTCATAATCTGGAATGGTTTTACCGTCAGGTTGTAAATTCCAGTCCTTTTTCTCTCTATAAACGACGTGTGACATTAGATCTTTGATCATAATTTCTACATAATATAAGTATGCTTGGCCTATTTCATTTTAAATAGGAATGGCGATATAATCTTCAAAACTATTGAATAACTAATTCAGTAAAAATTTGTTCACTTTTTGACGTCTTGTTTCTAAAACAGAATTAACTATTTTATTTCAACAATAACATTTAGGAGATCGCTTATGAGACGATATGGCCGCCTGTAGATATTCCTATATTATTGGTGTGGATTATAAAATACTATCTGTCCGCCCGCGGCGTCACACGTGAGAATTATTTTAATACTAGGTACAGACAACTTTCAAAGGGACTAGACATTTTTCCGACTTATAATACTAATCGCGTAAAAACATACCCTCTTTTTATATGTAGTCGGTTTAAAAGTAGCCTATGTCCTTTCTCAAGGTCTACTCTATCTCTGTACAAAATTTTCTTCAAAATCGGTTCAGTGGTTTAGACGTGAAAGCGTAACATACAGGCAGACAGACAGAGTTACTTTCGCATTTATAATATTAGTACGGATTCATAACGTTGCCTGATTGGATTTGTGTCCGATATAGTGACGGACTTGCCACCTGTCACACCCTTTGTTTAAAATCGTCGGCTAATCCATTCAGGGATTTTTTCAGTCCCATAAAATCTTCCAAATCTTATTTAGATAGATAGTCTTCACCATCAAATTATTACAGCTTATAGGTAAGTTAGGCGATTTGCATGAGACCATTAATTAGTATTTGGGTAGCTCTCGCCGGAATAGGGCTGATATTTAATCTGGTACATGGGAATATTACTGGCAAGTTCCAATTTGGATGAGATCATAAGGGTTGCTAATAAAAAACCCGCCTAAGTGCAAATAAGACTCGCTTACTATGGTACATATAGAAACGTTATAAAAAACTTGTTTGTTTTGGGAGCCATCTTTGAAGGTTTACTATATTCATTTTTTTATGGTATAAAACAGCGAACAGGCACATGGGTTTCCTCATGGTAATGGTGTCCATTACCAATGTCGTGTTCCGGTCCGGAGGGTACGGTAGCCGGTAGACTTGCACATAGGTCTAACAGCCAGACCACAGGGCAGCGGCGCACCTACAACATCTATGGTGTCT
>DVZL01008282.1:0-10323 GCA_018236625.1 Lasaia peninsularis | reverse complement strand
AAAATATTTATGTGGGTATAATTCTTCAGCATTAAAGATTACACGTTATTTTTTTCGGCCATATCTAAATCACATGCATATTCCCTATTAAGTAATTAATCCAGACAGTGGACTATAATGATTTAAACCCAAAGATCTAGGAGATAGGCGTTAGTATATTTATTATATATAAGACATAATAAACCTGGACTCAGATTTTCATAGTTTTGCTGAGTCTAATTATATCTGTGGTTATATTAAACTCATATACGAAGTGGTCTAATTCAGTTTTAACTTGAAGCAACTTCAAAGTCCTCAAACTTTTTCAATTACTGCAGACTCGTAAATACGTCATATACGAGATGTTTTCCTCCAGGGATCCTTTGAAGAATATAGGTTACATTCTAGAAAATAATATTATATCACTAACACCGTGATAAAGATTAGTTAGTAGAGAATCCATGAAATTGTGGTGCAATCATCGTATTTCATTTTACATTCTGGTTGTCATTACGCCTGCGCTACTTATTGTTGTGTTCCTGTTTATAAGGGGTCTTAACACCTAGGTTTCAGGTTGGCAATGCACGTTTCATCAAACAATATTTGCTCCCATGATCCAGGTGGCAAGTCCGTCGTCATGTTGGATTTGAATCCAGACCCAGGTAACATTCACACGCGGGATACGGGAGTCGAATCAATCTCGTGCGTCAGTCACTGACACTGACTACGCTACAAATGTGATATTATTTTTTTATATTTTTGGATTCAGAATCGAAAACCGATTTTTTTTATTTTATTTACAAAAACACTATATATAAAAACACTGTATAGGCTGAATATAACCTTAAATAAGCATCGCACTTTTAACATCTTCGATGGCTCCACTACCTGGAGATCCATGATTTCTGGCCTTTTAAAATAATAAAAACAGGTCAAGAGCGAGTCATATTCACGCACGAAGGGTTCCTTATTAGTATTAGTCAAAACATCAAACAATCACACTAGTTGTGTGCCACCTTTAAATATTCATTTTATACTAGCTGTGCCCGCGACTTCATCCGCTTTTATTTAATTGTTTTATTTTACGTATATACTATATTATACGATCTTAATATATAACACCATACCCAGCAAACTTCGCACCACCTAACAGTCAATGAATGTCGTGTTACCTTTTAGCTGAACTAAATTTAGGCTTTGATGAATATTTTTTAAATAGTCTACACAAAAAACATTTATGAACGATTCATTACCTACAGCAATGTTTGATATGTAATAAAGAAACGAATATTTATTGAGAATATTTTACTTTCTTCATTACGTACATATTCATTGAGTTTCATTATTTTTAAGATGTATTCTGCTATTCGGGGTGGATACAAATGCAACGAATCAAAAACCATGAAAATTGATCCAGCACACCTCAAGTGTTGTAACAAACCCGCCTTTATTACATAAATCCTTCCTAATATTATAAATGTGAAAGTAACTCTGTCTGTCAGTTACGCTTTCATATTTCATATGTATGAAATAAATTTGGCAAAGGACATAATATGCTACTTTTAAATCGACTATAAAAAAAAGAGTATGTTTTACGCAAAAAGTAAGATGGAAACATTTCTACCCTTTGAAAATTATCTTTGATATTAGAATAATTAACGTTGAAAAAGCCGTTACCCAGCGTAGAAATAGACGTTATTACCCACCACTTTAAGCGCTCTAATTTTATTTATTTATTTGTTATATTTATGTATTTGTTGTCATAACTGCAACGGTGATATATCACTTGTGAAAATTTCAACTTACTAGCTTTCATAAGATAAATTCTGTTGACAGACAGACACTGGGGTCTTAGTAATAGGGTATAATTTTTAACGTTTGAGTACGTAACCGTAAAAATAACAAGACAAGTTAAATACAAGCTTTTAAAAGTTTAAAGTAACTGATATTTACCGCTAAGCTTAAAACAAAATCGTCGCTCCCTCTAGAACATTTCAAATGGTTTAAAATTACGTTTAACTTTGAAAGAGTTTTAAATTTTTATTAACTGTTTTTGTAAATATTTACGCGGATCCGAAACACTGGGGAAGTTAGTGGAACGTGAGCCGTACTTGGACTTAAGTAACCAAGTTGGGACTAAGTTATGTTTGGAAATAAAAGCATTAAGTTTGAAAACTCAATTGTACTTTACGGGACTCAAATATTGCAAGTTGAACGCTTTCTTCAGTTGATTTAATAAAGATTTGATTTGATTTTTAGGGTTCCGTACCTTATTACCAATGCTCCTATATCAATCTGTCTGTCCGTCACCAGGCTATATCTCATGAACGGTGCTAGAAAGTTTGAATTTTCACAGATGATATATTTCTGTTGCCTTTATAATAACAAATACTAAAAACATAATTAAATTAATCACTATACAAAAAAGTTTTTTCTACCGTTTACATAGACTGGTACGGAACCTTTCCGGAGTTCAACTCACACTTGGCCTGGATGGTTTTTTAAACTAACACGTTCCATAAATATTGACTTCCGATTCTGACGATGTAGTTGGTATTGTGTGTATGGTATCTAGTGATAGACATGTTTTGAGGGTAGATGAATATCACTGGATGTAGAGTGCTGTGCAGCAACTCGCTCGGGTAGGGATCCACCGCCTTACCTATTCCAGCCGCTAAAATGACATTGTAACATAAAGGGTAACAATCCGACCACAGGGCAGCGACGCACCTACAACATCTATGGTGTCTATAGGCCACGGTTGTTTCTTACCATCAGGAGAGCCGTGAGCTTCTTCGCTTACTTATTCCATAGAAAAACTCTTTGGACTATAGGAAAAGACCTTAAAACTGGAGTCCACTCGTGACTACGACCAATACAACTTGACTGAAACGTCGAGTATCTAAAGAACTAAATCGAATTTCTAAACCCATTTTTTAATCAATCACTTAAAGTTTTGATTGTTTTATTAATATTTATTTAATAAGACAGTTAAGTGCCTCAGTGGTTAGGGTTTCAGACTTCAATTTCAGTAGTTCAGGTTGAACCCAGGTGTAGCAGTGAGTGTTTCTAACTCGTGTACATTTTCTGAGTGATCTTCCGGTGAAGGAAATTCCGTGAGGAAACCCGGACTCATGTTTTTGAATTCAATCTACTCTAGATTACGTATCGCTCTGTGTACAAACTTTTTTTTATAAACTGGCTCTGTATATAAAGTTGCCAACCGGGATATTATCTATACAAATAGGTACAAATAAATAAAATTGAAGTGTATGTTTGTATTATTAGAATCAACGCTTTTAACTACATGCATATACACTCAGTGAGTGGCCATGGTCCGATCCGGTGGTAAAATTTAGAATTATATATCGTCACAAGAACCGCTTGTTCCATATTGTATTCATCTCTAGATCAGGTCGACTGATTTTCACGGGACTTTCACTTGCAGATAGCTAATACAATGAGGAGTAATTTAGGCTACTTTTATTATAGAAATGGCTTCGCTTTCATAGTTACGAGTAAAACAAAACGAGTAATTAGTACAGAACCTAATTTCTTTTGCTTGCATAAGAAAAGATGAATATTTTGTTAATGTAGATTTCAAATTAGATTTACTTTAAGATTACAAAATATAATCAACTCTAGAGCCGCGAAAGAGTAGGCAGACCTATATATTATGCACCCACGATTAGCTGACGATATTAAATCCGAATCCCGAGTTTCACTTTTTTTATATAAGAGGAAGCAAACGGGCAAGTGGGTCACCTGATGATGAGTGATCACCACCGCCGACGAAAATTCGCAACACCAGAAGTATCAGCGTTGCCGACCTATAAGGAATAAGTGTGCTCTTTTCTTGAAGGTTCCCAAGTCGTATCCGTTTGGAAATACCGTCGCTGGTAATTCGTACTACATGGGCGTTGTACGAGGCAAAAAATTCTTTAGGAATCGCATGGCTGAGGAGTGCCACGCATCAAGGTGGTAGGCATGGAAATTTTCGTTCTGTCGCGATGTCCGTGAAAAGAGCGCTCAGAAAATTAAGTTACAAAAACTCATTGATACGTAGCGGGGTTCGAAACTGGACTTCCGGAATTCCAAAGCACGTATCACTAGGCCACCGAGGCTTTGAACTTACTGGTTTAAAAGATTACATTTTCACGGTTGAGATATCGTATTACAAATCGTATTACTCGTGTAACGTATCTGATTGTATTTCTACTAATTCAGTGGGGCTTCCTAATAACGGCTATACATATTTTATCCTAGCTACCACGTGAGGGCACGGGCGCATAGTTAGATTATCTTAAAGGATGTGGAAAGAATGAAAGATGGATGGCTATTGGCACCCTGAAAGACCTAGATTAACATTTATATGTACAGAAATCAATGCCACTTTTCATTGAAATGCCATAACTCAAGAACGTACTCACTTATCAAAACCAAATGTTTAGGCTTTGTTTGGACTTTTTAGTAGATGGTTTTTGTGAAGTTTGTACAAAATTAGTAGAGCGGTTCTTCATATAACAAATGAATTCAATAAATGCAGCGGATCATTTTATAATTCGGGATTTGGCTGTCAAATTAAATTTTATATCAGATGGGGATTGTGCTGTCAAATTGAAACTTTTTTGTTTGAATAAATGGATTTGATGTTCCAATTATTTTTTTTCGTTTTATACGTAGCAAAGCACGTACTTTTGGACCACTAGTTTTGTATAAAAGGAGTAACGAATATCTAGCCCCTAGCTAGGCAAGTACGTAGGGATTGTCACACTTGGCACTCGAAACTGCATACCTTGCAAGGAATTATGTATGTATTATCCCAAATGAAGTTATCGGAATAAAAAGTATCATGTGTGCTATTCCACACTAAAATCTACGTGCTTTTTTAACCCAATTAAAAAAAGAGTTATATAAGTCTGTGTGTTTTATTTGCTGTCACGATCGGATGTTTTGGTGTTTATCAAAGACAACCCATATAAGATTTCTTACAACATTTTCTACAACAAGGATAATTGAGCCGTTTCTTTTTCTTTCTTCCCCTTTTCTTAATATCTGAAACGCAAGCTCTATACATTTGTAGATTGTTCTCCTTAATCCATTGATCACATTCTTTGAGATCATTTTTATTCTCTTTATCTTTACCACTTCTTTTACCACTCTTGTAACCAAATCTTGGACATGACTCTCTTTTTCCTTGTCCAATTAGTTTGTATTTCACTTCTTTGTACTTCTTTAAGTGGTTTTTCTCCCTTTCTCTTTCTGCGATCCATTCTTCTATTTTATTCTGCATATTAACTTTGGCGTTCTTCATTTCTTCCCATTTTTGTTCTGATATATAACTTGGACGCTGAGCATCCATAATCCATGAGCTATTGATCTTTTTCTTTTTCCTGGACCTTCTTAAATCAGTTGAATTTCCTTCTTCTTTCGTATCTGGATTAAAAACTTCATAATAATTTGTAGTTAAATTGTCTTTTTCTATATACTTCCTTAGTTCTTTCAAATAACGTATACCTAATATTGCATCAGTATCATTTGTTTTTTCTAACGTTTTTAAACTATCATTTATAGCATCATGAATTTGATTGATTAAAATATTTTTTTCTTCTTCCAGGTTTTGTATCTCTGAAATATCTTTTGTGATAACATTATTAATAGTTAATAGTAACAAAATAAATATCATAATAAAGATTGAATAGCCTTTAGTCTAGTATCAAAATATAATATATCGTTTTCGTAAACCAAACTTTTATGATAGCTATATCGAAAAAATATTAAAATTCATTTTTACGATATACTTTTACGATTTCGGAATGACATTTCTCACTTCTATAAATATTATATTACCCTTTGTGTGAAAAAACAAAACAAATATGTTAGTATTTATTTATCACATTTTTTATTAGTCCACAAATCTTAATGAAATACAATAAAATGGTGACATAGGTATGCACAAAAGGAGAACTTATATTTGGTATAGAAAGATTTCTTCCAATAAACCCAAAATAACTTGATACCGTGACTAAAAATGAGAAGCATCGTGTTCGACGAAATAAAAGTAGGTATTATTATGTGACAGCTTTCATGTCGGCCATATCGGTCATCAATCCCGGGTTTCCTCACGAGGTTTTCAATCACCGTAATAGTATTCAGAATATATAGGTACTTAGGTTAGAAAAATCATTGGTACATGGCGTAATGCGAACTTGGACTACCGAAATGGAAGTCCGAATTGCGTACCACTAGGTCACCGAAGCTATATTATGTAAGAGTCGTAACGATTTCAAGTAATAACTACTTGAAATTATAACAATGGAGAAACCCAAGATTTCACCAAGATACACGCCAAAATCTCAACAATCCAAATTTCCTAGTAACTCCAAAGTTCTTACCTGAATTGAAAGCATAACAGAAACTCTCATCTTTAATAAATTAACTAAGGTCTGGTCATGCGGCAGAACCATTGGATCTTGCTTTTCTAGCACTTGTCCGACGAATAGCATAAATTTGATACCATTAATTATATTTTAGTTGTATATTGTGTATTTTATTGTTTTTTTAAGAATAGCGTACTCAAAGTGTATAAATAGTATTACTAAAGACTCCGCTGTCCGTCTTTATTTATGTCTATTTGTCACCAGCTTGTATCTCATTAACCGTAATAGCTCGAAATTTAAAAAATTTACAGCTGATGTATTTTTCTTGACACTATAAAAATTAAATAATTAATATACGGAATAAATTAAATATTTAAAGGGCTAACTTATAATGATTGAACCAACCAATAGATGGCGTTATACATATTTAGATCGTGGCATAACTAGACTGAATATTTATCGTTCGTTTCATGTCCTCTGATGATCCATTTAAATTAATCGCACAACTTATACTTATACTTATTAAATGCTACTTCTAAACCTGCTCAGTCTGTGAGAAAAAACCGCAAAATATTTTTTTTTAGTTTTATGATTCCACGCCACGCCATCTCCCAAACACAAGGACACTTTTTTATAATAGGAACACCGTTTTGCTGTGAGAAAAATATAAAATAATAAGTTGACAATAAAATATTAATTAACTGGACACAAATTCTACGTCTTTTAAGAAATAATACTAAATAACTATCACAGCTACTAAAATTTTTGAGCCCATTAAAAATTAATTAAAGAGTTATTTCTTGAGAAAACAGTCTGCGGCTGCGGGGAAGGGGGGCTGATAGTACAATAAAGACAGAACCAGCGCGAGACAAAAGTGAAAGAACAGCTATAAAGGGCGTTAGGGCGCTCCGATAAGCCCGGTCATCAGAGTAATGGCCCTGTTTGACTCCTACCATGGGATACTCATTAATGAGAATTATTTAGAAAAAAAAATTCTGACGATAAAACAGCTCTAAATAATTGTTCTAATGAGTTTCAATCAATCAATGTCGCTCTGTCTTGCTTACTCTTTTCATTTCACTCACTCATTGACGCATACGCAACACAACGTTGAGACATAACATTCAACTACCTGCGAGCAAGACAATAGTTCCCATTGTATATTAAAAACGAGTAGTTTTTACGTTGTTCATTTGAAAAAAAAATTTTATCTCGCTTACTCTTCTTGAATTTACTCTCTTTGTCACACTCAAACTAAAATCTTACAAGTTACACCTCTAAGGAAAGCTTTGGGTACAGTGGCGTAATTTTAAGGCAGTATGAAAAATTTACAAAAACTGAGTTTCATCAGAAATTTTAAAATTGTCCATAATTTAAAGAATAATCTAACAAAGGTTGTACCATTTTCGAAGCCTAGTGAAATGCGCCAACTTTTGTAGTTACTTTCCAAATTTACAAGGTACATTTTTTTTTCAGTACAGCCAGTCAAAATCGGCCAAGCCATACATTTTTAATCATTTCTTAGACAAAAATGTCACTTTACTTACAAATTTGAGTTTTTCACTTTAATTTTAAGTTGCCAATTTACAGAAACACTATTCTAAATTACATTTTACAAAAAAAATTTGAATAAATAGCAGATTTGTAGTGATGAGAGCGAAAATACTATTAGAAGATGAGGATATTTAAATATTTTTTTCAAAACTCAATATTTTTTAAAATTACTAACTTAGATTTTTTTTTATATTTTTCTGATAACTGTCATGACTTGGCCTATCACTCGTTTTCAGCTTGACGTCGACTTCTGAAACACCCGTATTTTCAGGTATTTCTATTTATTAATATCGTCTAATGCCCACAATACAAGGTTGTAATTTTCTTACTTTGGGTTTTAATCAATTTGTGTATAATTTGTCCAGGGATATTTCTTATTCATATTCCTTTGAATTAATTCATATCCGTTAAATATAATTTATTTCTACTTTCTAAATCAGCTAAAAATATACAAATTTTGTAGGATATCAAGAAAACATTTGATTAGATCAATTTGCGTAATTTGGCCAGAGATATTTATTAATTTCCTTATTATTCAATGCTTGAATAAGTTTTAGTCTGTCACACCACAGCCACTTCCAACCAATCTATGTTGTCTATATAGTCGAATCAACTTATATTCGAACTAAAATCAAATAGCAGAAGCAAATGGTAGGGGTTAAGCGCATAAAACGACGACTGTTGACAAAGATAAAAACATAAAAAATACAGTCCAAGTGTAGTGAGGGAAGAAGTGATTTTCTTCTGATTAGGTTAATGTTAGCTTTCAGTGTTTATGGGCAGATAAAATATATTCGGTGACTCTGATTATATCATTAATGGTACTTTAGATATAAAAATAGAATTTCTCCCGCGTTGTTCCAGGTCCTCTTTGCAGAATGGCCATTTGCCTCCCTGCCAGGCAGCTCATAAGTACTGTCAGCACGATCACTGGTGGTAGAGTGCTGTGCAGTAACTCGGCCGGATAGGGATCCACCACATCTCCTATTCCTACCATCATAATGACATTGACGTGTTCTGGTCCGGAGGGTAAGGTATCCGGTAGACTTGCACATCAGGCCTAACATCCCAGCCACAGGACAGTGATGCACCTACAGCCTCTATGGTGTATATAGGCCGCGGTTTTCTCTTACCATCAGCTGTGTGCTTGTTTACTATCTTATCCCATAGAAACAAATTTAAAACATCGGGGAAACATCGGGAGCGTGCACAGGCTCTGCTCGTCTGCTCTCTTTCCGTGCACCCTCTTCTCTCCCTACAAGGTATTTGGTTCTAGACCATAGTCCCCTTATGACTCTTCTACCCTGAAGGGGCGATCTAGTCATCCTCAATTGAGGTGGACAACACAATATAACGTGACTCGGACGCCAGTCCATCTGACTCAGTCTCCCACCTCTAAAGGCCATCTGCGCCTATACCAGTCATGCGAGAATTCAACTAGCCCTTCGTACTTAGCTGAACTAGTAATGAGGTCGGTGAAATACACCAGCCCTTTTTTTTTCCTCTCAGCAGCAGCACAATAGCAGGACAGTTGAAATTTTTAAATTACGTAATTTGGTGCCACTATAACAAATACTAAAATATAATGAAATAGAAATACTAAAGAAACTTCCATAAAATAAACATGATTATTTTGCCGTTTTTATAGATAATGGCACCGAGCTCTTAATAAAGTATTCCTTGATTGTTGGAATCAGGCGTTATTGCAGAAAACCAAATACGATAATTAATTTGCAAATTCCGTGGAAATAATTGTAACTATTGTAGCGTGCTTAAATAGAAAAGACTTTATGTAGTGTTAAAAAAGTACTTACCCGATCAACCCACATACAAAACCACTACACTGTTTAAGAGTACTAGCAGTATTCACAAAACTTTACACTCGATGTACGTTTCCGAAGCATCATCAGGAGAATTAAATCGTATTTCACAAGGTATGGTACTCAGTGCTTGACGTATGTACTTGTACTACACACATTCATTTCTGTTTAAGCACACTACAATAAAATTGTTACAATTGTTTTCGCAAAATTTGCAAATTAATTATTTTATTTTAAATTATTTCTTGCCTAGATATTATAAGACTGAAATTATTTATTGGAATTTTGAGATAGAAGCAAACCTCCCCCTCCACCGAGGAGGGCCCTCCCTCAGGCGAGAAATTTAAGATTTTTCCATTAAAACCAATTAATATTTAACAGCAACTCTAATTAATTTCTCTTCCGACAGTATCCTCGATAATTTTCATTCAATCTTCTAATAACTGGCGCCTTTTTTGAGAGGGTGGTATTATTCTGATATTTAAAATTACAAATACATGTTTTTCTTGTCACATCTAAAGGATCTCATGATAAGATTAAGCTTATACTTTATTTTGTCCATCATATAAATACCCATCCCCGTCGCGAAC
>DVZL01008281.1:0-10323 GCA_018236625.1 Lasaia peninsularis | reverse complement strand
CAATAAAAGTTTTTTTGAAAAATTGTTGACTACTACGCGTTCGCTTTCCGCCGTCGATATGCAAACAAATGCTTGTCTATTAAGTAGGATTGATAGTACTTTAAGTGTAGGTACATTATATTTTGATGATTACAAACACAATCATGTCACCCGAATAAAAACCCAAAACAGTTCCGTCCGAGGCTAAACTGGTTTTGTAATTTTATATCGACGTCTATGGATTGGAGACATTTCATTGCTTTACTTTTTATATTTGACAACCTCCTACTTTGTTTTGTTTCTTATTACCTACGTTCATAGGGTAGCATAAGTTTTTAGGAAGAGTTTTTTTAAATTATTTTATACTTTTTTATTTTGATTTTCATTTTGAAGTTTTTGCAAGCATTATCACTACATATTATTATATAACAAAGTTATTATATAATTATATAACGAAGTCTATTTCTTTGTCTGTCTCCATGTATGCTTAAATCTTAAAAAGTAAGCAACGAATTTTGATGCTGTTTTTTTAATAGATGAAGTGATTCAAGAGGAAGGTTTTAATGCATATAACATGTGTAATATATATCCGGGGCGAGTCGCATACAACATAAAATATAACACTTCACCATTTCTCGGTGATGTACCTTAGTAACACCTGTTTTATAACCTTTACCAATCAACCAAAAACCCTATAGGTATCAAAATCGGACTTGATATTACTGCAGCGCCACCTAGTGAGTGACTGTCGTTATGTGTGAATTTGTGTGGTGTGCGATGAAAATCATAATATCTGAACCGGAATTGCATTAATAGTCTTGGAGATAAGTTGCAGCATTGGGAAAAAAATAAACGTTTACTGTACCCTCGTGAGTGGTTACCGAAACACCCACCCAAAATAAATTGGTTACAATCCTTTTGAAAGTCAGACAATAGTTTGATTTTCGCAGTATGGATAATGTAAGGATTATAAAGTATGATTTGAATGCAGCTAACACCCTAAGAGGTAGCGTTCCGATTCTCTCCACGAATACCTCGTCAACATCCATCTGTATATTACGAGCGCTAACGACTCCAGCTGCTGCTCTCTCGGCAGGCGTAATGCGACTGCGTACAGATCACTGGACTGATAAGTGACTGTTAAAACTTAAATAAATACTCATAAATATTGGATGACTTTTTTTTCTTTTTTTGTATGCTATAAGACACGGCAATAACCACACAGCTCTCCTAATAGTAAGAGACGACTATGGATGTTGTTATTTTGCGGCCGGACTTGCACATCAGGTCTAACAAGTTCTGTTGTGCAAGTTTACTACTCATGTTCAAGTTCATATCATTGTGGCGGCTGGATAAGGTGGCGGATCCGTTTGCCCGGCGCGTCGCGCGCGGGACGCGGGGCGGCCGCGCGGCGGGCGCGCGACGGGCGCGGGACGCGGGGCGGCCGCGCCGCACCAGCTGCACCCAAATTGCTTACACCCGATAATGGCGTTTTCAATTTGCAAGGATTTGCACTCGCCTCAAACAGATGCGAGCGACTTGAGCCGGTTAAACGTAAAAGTTTAATACCAACATAAATCCAAAGGCCGTCGATAGGACACACTCACTCTTGGTAAAGACGCCATAGCGATCAGTTACGCTATTATTAAAATGAGAATGACTTATCGCTGTCATGTTTTATAGTATGGGATAAATGGTACAAAGGTTTCGACTTATTACTATCAAGCTAATTTTTCGCAAGTAGCTTCATTTGAACCAAAATGAAGCTATTACCTTTGTATGACAACAATTCTCGATTGTGGTAGCTAAACGAGGTAGCTGGTGTTGAAAATTTCAGAGCGTAGGACCGGGGATTTTTGACCACTTAATTTGTAGGACAATATGACTGTTATATTATAAAAACATTAAGTTAGCACTAGAAAAAAACAGTTAACAGTGACGTCATGTTTCATTTCGACGATAGCATTCCGTTTTCGAAATTTGCGAGGGAACTTCAAAATTACTACTTTTAGAAAAATGTTTGTGTGTGTTGTGTGTATATTTCTTCAGCAATAAAGATTACACGTGATTTTTTGGGCCATATCTAAATCACATGAACATTCCCTATATAGATATAGATATAGGGATGGCTAATCCTAAACTAATAGTAGCAATTCTGCTTCAAATGACCAACATATTTATGAGCTTTTTTGAATTTATTGATTTGTGCCCGATATGGTAACGGACTTGCCTCCTGTCACATCATTGGACCATTGTCATATCATAATATTTTCGGCTAATCTTGGGTGCAACTTATGCCTCACCCACTATTTCACGAATATGGGCGTAACAATTTTTTTATGATATTGGAAGACAAACAAGCAGACGGTTTACCTAATGGTACACGTCGCCTTCTGACACCATAGGTAGAATTAGTCAATCAAAGAGGTGCCAACCTGAGGCTAAGTCGGGCTATCCTACCCTCCAAACCAGAACACGACAATGGCGAGCACTGATGCTTTTGTGGCAGGAATAGGTAAGGCGGTGTAACAATCCGGGTAAGTGACAAACGGTGTTGGTGACAATAGACCCTGTGCTCGCCTCTAACGAGCTGCCTGGGTGGTAGACGGTTGGCCTATTCTACAACGGAGCCCGGACCAACACGGGATAATAACGATATTTCTTTTTTCGTGTAATTCAAAATATACATTACACGAAGTAAAATTCAATCAAGATTAAACGATAATCATATAGACGGGGATGGATATTTAGGATTGCAGCTTTCTTTAAGGAATCCTAAGTAACTAAATATGGGTTCCGTTCCGTTTCCATCCCGTCCCATTAAGTTTCTTGAAGTGCCTAATTATACCTTGCACCAACATAAACAGACGACAAGTAGATATCTGCTCTCTATAAATGACGTGTATTTCAATATTATAAATTCATCTGTTTATCTTCTAATTTTCATTAACACGATATGATTCTGGTAAATCTGTCGCCATGTTGGACAAAAAATCCAATCCTAGGCAACGATATAAATCTTAATGCCATGATGGGAATCGAACCCGAGAACTCGTGCATTTAAGTTTCGATACCTACTGCACTAGAATACGCGATAACAAGATAATTGTTTAATGGGTGTATTTCTTACCATTGGCTATACTAGCACACCTCTGCCAACCCCTTCGGGGTAATAGGCGTGAAGGTACTTAGATCCTATATTATAAAAACAATCCATCCACCATCACCAAACATATTCTTAAAGGTGCCACGAATAAATAACGTTTTCATCTCAAAAAACATTCATCTCCAACGTATCGAGATCAAAGACAACTATAAAACACTACTTGCCATTGATTTATGACACTGACATATTCATTTGTTTCCCGCCAGAATATCAAATGATGGCGTAAATATTTCCGCGACAAAATGCGTCATCGCATTCATTTGTTAATTTCGTTCAAGTTTCTTTTAACAGAAACCAGAAAGTCCCGATAAATTATTTATTCTAGCCTTATTTCGTTGTTAGGGTTCCGTACCCAAAAGGTAAATAACGGAACCCTATTACTAGGACTCCGCTGTCCATTCGTCTGTTAGTCTGTTACCAGCCGGTATCTGATGAATCGTAATAGCTAGACAGTTAAAAATTTCACAAATAATGTATTTCTGTTGCCGCTACAACAAATACTAAAAAATAAGACGTCGCTGTGTCGGTACACACGGCCGTTGATTTTAACGTGAAACGTCTATCAGCGCGTCGCTCTTAGTGTTAAAGATTGAAATAATTCAAGGTCTTCATATTGCCATTAAATAATTCATGTTTTTACGAAGAATCGTTTAGTAGTTATTAATGCCAGACGATATAGACCAATTCGTTACGGTCGGGTTTTCTGACATGATACCCGATGTATAGTATTGATTTTAAAGACGTTTGACGTCAAAATAGAAAAAAAACAAATATATAAAGGGTGCTCCCATACAACAAACGTGATTTTTGCTGTAAAGGGACGCGGAAGGGCGCTTCGGCGATATATTCACTACCCGTAAAACATGACTAGTAGCGGCATCTGTTGTCGTCGAACGAAAGACAATTATATAACTATGGCTTATTAGCATAAATTTAGCCGTACATACCAAACCAATAAGACTGCAAAAATAACTTTAAGTTAAAAAGTATATAAATATCGTCACGCCCATATCTCCGAAAGGTTAGGCAGAGGTACATAAAACCATAATTACCCCATTATATTAGGTCCCATAATGTGTCAAGTCCGTCACCATATCGGGTACAAATCTTGTTATTATATATTACTAGCTGACCCGGGGAACTTCGTGCCGCCTAAGAGTCAATGAATATCGTGTCACCTTTTAGTTGAAGTAATTTTGGCTTTGATGAACCTAATATCATTATACTTGTTCTATATTTATATTTATACAAAATAAATAATATGACATAATATAGATAGACATTATATAAGAGTAATTTATTATTATGTATAATACCTACATATAGAAAGAGAATAAAAATAATATTTGACATGTACTAGACAGTTATTGAAAATGATTCGTCTTTAATTATTATGTATTCATCGAGTTTTCATTATTTTTAAGACATATTCTGCCATTCGGGGCGAAGACAAATCCAACGAAACTTTTGGCTTTTGAAACGAAACCAACATGGCTTTTGTTTCTTTCTTTTAAGTAATTTTGTAATGGACATATTTCAAAATGTACTAAATCAAAAACAAATTATGTGTCAAAAGATTTGCACACTACTTTGTAGTACAATACATTGGTATAATAATTAAACACAACACACACACACACACAGTCACAACTTTTTGACACATAAATAAATCATTTTCATTTACATTTATTGTCTTTCAATAATTATCATTTACATTGATGATTATTTTATTTTAAAAAATGAACGTAAATGTATTATTTGTGACATGATAAAATATATATATATATTTTTTTATATTATGAAATATAGAATAATTTGAAATGATAATAATAATTATAAATTGAAACTTTAAATAATGTATAGATTAAAACTTGCATACTATATTATAGCAAAGTTGGCAGAGAACTATGATTAATTATTATCATAAAGACAAAATGTAACCCTATCTATTGGATGCAAATAAAGATCATTATTATTATAAAAAATATTTGTTTTAAATCGGGTATTAAAAAAAATTAACATTCTTTCACTTAATTAAACTTTTAGCTCGTAAGAGGCGGGCTTAAGCAACTTGTCCGGGTAGGGATTCGCCGCCTTACCTTTTCCTGCCGCAATATAACATTGTCGTGTTCCAGCCCGGAGGATAGCGTAGCCGGTAAAATTATACATAAGGTATACGCGACCAAAGGTCAGTGACGCACCTACAATATCTATGGTTTCCAGAAGCCGTATCTGTATCCTATCTATATATGCATCTCGGACATCCCGCGAAAATCGAGATATCTGGCAACACTTTTCCCCACGAATAATCCGTTAATGGAATCAATGCAGCCTTTGTTTAATATTCCAAAGGCTGTCTGCATCCAGTATTTTAAAAGATTTAAAATCCATACAAATAAATAAAATTGGAGTGTCTGTATGTAATATTAAAATAAGCTCCTTTTACTAAATGCATTTAAAAGGTACATATGCCAAGATAGTATATTTTAGAATTTTTGTCTGTTTCGCCTGTTTGTCTATCTGTCTATCTGCTCGTTCCTGCTAAGCTCTGAAACGGTTGGACCGATTTCGATGGGACTTTCATTGCCAGACACCTAAAGTGATAAGGAGTAGCTTTTTTATTTAGTTAAATTCAAACGCAACCAAAGCCGCGCGCACAGCTTTTACCAAGATAAAATTTTCTAAGCTTTCATTTGTCTATCTGTCTTTTTGTTTCTGCTAATGGCAAAGTGCTGATATAATTAAGTGTAGTCATTTCACAATTAGATTCATCCCCATTTCAAATTCCTGTATTAGATCCTAGATTGCTATAGCTATATATTTATTTTGAGAGAAATTCGTTTTCAGGCAGATTAATCAACATTTATAAAGCAATCCGCGAAAAACAGCGATACTGAAAAACTTTTTTTTTTATATAAGAGGTGATATAAGACCTGAAGGTAAGTGATCACCGCCGCCCACAAATACTCGCAACACCAGAGGTATCACAGGTGCGTTGCCGACCTTTAAGGAATAAGTATGCTCTTTTCTTGAAGGTTCTTAAGTCGTATCCGTTTGGAACTACGGCCGCTGATATTTCGTTCCACATAGGCGTTGTACGGGGCAAAACCCCTTTTGATTACACATGCGTACCATGTACTGCAAAAATATAGGTTTTTAGTAGATTCGTAAATACCTCTAATTCTTATAATAAGGAAACTATGAGGTATTATATATGTAAGAAAATAAATAGTTCTTATGATAAAAAGTTATTTCATCATCATGATAATTTTAAGGAGATAAATTTTGTACTTTAGAACACATTAATTGGATAAACAGATTCTGAAATATCGTAAAATTAAAATATACGCATTTAAAATTGTTTGAAGTAGGTATTATTGTGTACGCGGAGCGCGGTCACAGCCCGCAACTGTGATTTTTGTCATTCAGAAAACAATCAACTTTAAAAGTCGTTCAGATATCTAATTAAATTGAAAAGAATGCTTTTGTTTTTTTTTTCTAAATGAGGGGAATAAGAATTTCGCCGGGACAGCTAATCCATACTAATATTATAAATTCGAAAGTAACTCTGTCTGTTACGCTTTCACGCCTAAACCACTGACCAGATTTTGATGAAATTTGGTATAAAGATAGAACTAAACTTGGGAAAGGACATAGGCACTTTTTAACCGAATACATAAAAGTTATGTTTTTACGCAATAAGTAAGATGGAAACATTTCTGTACTTTGAAAGTTATCCGTGGTATTATAATAATTAACGCGGGCGAAGCCGCGGGCGGAAAGCTAGTATATTATTATTCGAGAGAATATAAACCGATTTGGCTAAAAATTGATAGGGACCTTAGAACCAGGAAACGAACATACACTTTTTATCCCGTTCCGTTTTCACAAAATTTGTGCGCTTCTGATAATAGGTCAACGTCTTAAGTGGGCGATCTGAAGCTCGCCGGGGCAACTAGTTCTAGGCTAAATAATTTAGGCAGATGCATACTTACGCAACATATTAATTAGTTCGCCTTTTGTCTATACCAACATTATGAAGAGAAAAGATTTGATTGTTTGTTTGTATTAAATTGGCTGCAAAACTACTGGGCCGATTTGAAAAATTCTTTTACCATTAGGAGCCGACATTATCTCTGATGAAATAAGTTACTTTTACCTCGGGAATATGCTTCATTCCTACGGGAGAACGGGTAATGAGAGAACGGGTAGTAAGAATTATCTTTCCATAATTATCAATTTCACATAAATTCTAAATGGCTTAACCGATTGGGTTGAAATTTTATGTGGATATTTCGATAGTTTCATGTATGATTTAAAAATACAATTGGACCCGGTAGGAGGCGCTGTTGTTATTGTGTCAACTACGAACTAGCGGTGCCGTGCCGGGCCGAGGACCTACGTAAAGTAAAACCGCATCAAAATTTGGTGAGTAGTATGCATACATAGGAAATCTTTTGGGATGTAAAGATATATACTAACATAGTATAAGAGCGTGTTGACCTAGCTGTACGTTCTTCGGACTTCGGGTTTGAGTTCGGTCATTCGGGTACACCAAAGGTTGCCATTTACCAATGAGTTTTTTAATTTATGTACATTTTCTGAGTTCTATTACAGTAAAGGAAAACATCATGAGGAAACCCGGATTCATTGAATTCGACCTAATCTAGGTTTGGGCTGCCCTTCCCTTCTGGGTTGCAGAAGTCAGATGGCAGTAATTGCTTCACGTAAAAACTGGTGTCAAATCCCCTAGATTAGGTAGCCGACCAGATATCGGCTGATATAATACGTATTCCGTACGACGTATGCTAAGATTAAAGAAACAAGTATAAACAGTAATGAAAGTGAATTTCATGTAATATTTTATAATTCCAATTTTACAAGGCTTCATACGAATGTTTTCAATTGGGTCTATGAAAACCGGAGAGACGAGTGAAAAGCATCAAGGGGATAGAATTAAGCACCTTTTAGCCTTTGTGAGTGGGCTTATTATTGTGTGGCCGGGCTTTCGCTAACAACTGCACGTTGCACTGCGAAATTATAGGTCACGGTTCGACGTGCTACCTCATCCTAATAATATTATAAACGCGAAAGTTTGTAAGTATGGATGAATGTATGTATGAATATTTGTTACTCTTTCACGAAAAAACTGCAGGACGGATTTGGATGTAACTTTACAGTAAGATAGCTTACAAATGAGAACAATACTTATGTGTTACAAACAATACTATTAATAAAACTTACTACAAAGGCTACTTTTTAAGCACATTAAAAAGAGGTATGTTTTTCCCAATGAGTATTATAAGTCGGAAAAGATTCTGCTGTTTGAAACTTATTTATGTTATTAAACATCGCAAACACAAAAACACACAGGCAAAATCGCGGGCACGACGCTATTCTTTTCATATTTTTCACCGTCGACGTTTCGTAAAACTTCCACATATTCATATTATAAAGGTTAAAAAACATATACTATTTCAGATAGTCTATTTAAGGGTGAAAATATCGTCAGGCTCATTTCACTCAAGCGGTAATCAGAGTTGCATACTTATGCACCCACGATTGGCCGATGACTTTAAATCCCATGTGGACTACTACACATTACACTACAGGTTCTATGAGTTTTTTTTAGATAAACCGTAAAACACTCTTCGCACAAGTTGTCCTACCTGGAAGTCGAACCCAAGATCTCATGCATTAAAGTCGAACACCGACTTCACTCGGCCACAGAGGCAAGAATATTCTGCGGAAATACTTGATATTTTACATGTAATTGTTGTAGTTGTGAGTTATTTCGTGCATAAAAATAATTACTGTCACGCCTATATCCCCGAATTGGTAGGCAGAGGTACACGTGTAGCCGAGATTACCCGACGATGTTAGAGGTGGCAAGTCGCCATATTGGATACATATCCCGAGAGTCATCACGATGTTTTCCTTCACCGTAAGAGCGTTCAGAAAATGTACTTAATAAAAAAATTGTATCTATTACATACAATAAAAATAATCTTTATTTAATCCTGTATTAGATCCCCTAATAGGCGAACATAGTTTAACTGGATCACTTCCAACATGACCGCTGGTCATGCTGTGTTGCGACTCGCCCGGGTAGGAATCCATCACCTTACCTATTCCTGCCGTCATAATGACATTGTCGTGTTCCTGTCCGGAGGGTAGGGTAGCTGGTAGACTTGCACATAAGGTAATAGCCCGACCACAATACAGTGACGCACCTACGGTATTAATGGTGTCTATTACCATCAGAGACCTGTGTGTTTGTCCAATGTGTCATTCCGTAATAAAACATTAATGTGAAATTAAAGCAAAAAATGTGAGATTTGTGGGATTTGAACTTGGACTACCCTAAGGGAAGTCCGAAGCGAAGTGGTACACCAAAACTATGGTTATTTCGTCCATGAACCCTGAATTAATTTTTCATCTTTTATCATAGATCTCGAGAGTAAAGATTTTTTAACATTATTTATTCATGTAATTGGGCAGCTCCTAGTCTATTACAAATTTTAACACCGTTATAAAACTTTATAGCAGTCTCAAGATGAGTTTAGTAGTTATTTTGTAAAAACGACATGTGAATATTTATAGGGACGGAGATAATAAAAGATAAAAAATATCCCTGGAGAAATTACACAAATAGATCTAACCTCAAAGTAGGCAAATTATATGCTTGTATTATGGGAGCTAAACAACGATACTGATACATAGAAATACTTAAATAGATACAAGAATCTTATTAGTACCCAGACCTGAAAATAATAATATTTATGTCCATCAGTCATCACACAAGAGTCTATCCGCATCGAGAATCCAACTCGAGCCTTACGATGAAAGTTACATAAATAGACAGTGTAATAATTTTTGTCATTTTTGTTATTCCTGTCTTTTTAACATCAGTACTTGTTATTGTCATAATAATGTCGGAGAGGCAGAATTATCAACGTAAAATTGGAGTGTCTATGAAATGGAATGGAATGGAATGGAATGGAATGGAATGGAATGGAATGGAATGGAATGGAATGGAACGGAACGGAACGGAACGGAACGGAACGGAACGGAACGGAACGGAACGGAACGGAACGGAACGGAACGGAATGGAACGGAATGGAATGGAATGGAATGGAATGGAATGGAATGGAATGGAATGGAATGGAATGGAATGG
>DVZL01008280.1:0-10325 GCA_018236625.1 Lasaia peninsularis | reverse complement strand
GTTAAATAAATACAGTCCACCTAAGAAAAGTGAGTTTAATTTAAATATCGAATCAGTGACAAGTGAGTGAGTGAACAGATAGAATTATGCGCTTTGATATAATTCAGGCAGGCGAAGCCGCGGACGGAATGCTAGTAATATATATTATGAAATTAATTAAGTGAAGTGTACTTCGTTCGTTTGTTTATTTTCACTTCGTTGACAAATAATTGTTCTCAGTGGACGGTTCTAAAATGGCGGTGTTAAAATCATCCGAAAATTATGATACTCGTAGTTTGGTGATTTTTTTTTAGTTTATTTATAGGCAGGTCACACTATAAGTTTTGCGGAACTTAAAAAAACAACATGTGATAACCAAAATATCATGTTTATTGCTTTTCAAAATACTCTCCTTTACATTTTAAAAGTGTTTTCATTCGATCGAACCATTTTTTAAAACAGGAGGACCACAGATCTGAAAGCATGTTTTCTACGTGGTGATTGAACGCTATCACTGCCTCTTCGGAGTCGGTAAAAGTAAAACCTCTCATCAAAAACCTGTCAGTTCCTGAGGGATTCAACGACAGCAAAGTTTCAGAATTTTCAATTGTTTCATCTTTATGTTTCCAGGCGCCTGCTCCCCAGAACGCCAGCAGTCGGCTGTCGGAGGGCCCCCAGCTGCAGCTGTCGCGGCTGTCGGAGGGCCCCCAGCTGCAGCTATCGCGGCTGGAGAGGGCCCACAGCGGCCGGTACGCCTGCACCGTCGACAACGGCGTCGGACCTGCACTCGTCACAGAGTTTCAGCTACAAGTATTGTGTAAGTTTTAAGTATTTATATGAACCAAATACTATACTAAATATATGAATATTTATTTAAAAAAATATATACAAAAATATACAAATTTGGACTTAACGAATATAGTTATACTTAATTATAGTAGGTGCTACCTACCTATACTATCTGTCACGAGAAGGCATAAATTATGTAAACAAACGTTCAGAAGTTCCCAAATTACTAATTTTCCGCTCAACGTTACGTAGGTAAAGGTAGGTAGGTACTTCAGGTCAGAAAACGGCAACACATCATCATCATCACATCAGAAGAAAATCCCACTTTTCACTCGGAAGGAAAAAATAATTATAATATAGATAATAGGTACGGTTTTAGTTTAGGTATGCAATTATAGACAGAAATACAAACATTATCTATCATCACAAGAATTGCCTATGTCGCGAATCGAACCCAAGTGGTCGATAGCGTCAGGCACGTACGCTAACACCAGGATCAATAAGAAGCTAAAGTATTCCAAATACCTCTTTAAAAGAATCTGTCGTTACCGAATTCAAAAGCCTACACTCCAAAAGTTCCCCAAACCAAAAATAAAAAGATATTTTCAGACCCTCCTGAAATAACCGTGGAGCGGTCGTGGGTGCACACCGGAGAGGGCTTCAGGGCTGAGCTGCTGTGCACCGTGCTAGCTGACCCTCCAGCCGAGGTAACTTCCTTCACGCCCGAGCCCCTTTAAGCCATATTATTTTTAGATTAACAGGAAATATTTACGCTTATAATAAATAAGTATAATTTAATTTTTATCCCTGATATTAAACATACATAGAAACACTTAGATGTAAGAAACAATTTGATAAACACAGAGATCAGGAAATCTGGTTTCCTATGTTCATCACACACTGCCTCCGTTGGAAATCGAACCCGAGACTTGGTGGCATTTTGTGTACGCTTCCCCTCGATCCAGTATAATAATTTTGGAATGTATATTTTTTAAGTTTTTAAGTCATTTTCATCAGGTGTATAGGAACACCATTTGAAAGACTTTTTACTGTGCATCAAAAACAAAAGCAAGGCACAGTGGTCTCCTGATGGTAAGAAACAACCGTGGCGTATAGACACCATAGATGTTGTAGGTGCGCCGCTGCCCTGTGGTCGAGCTGTTAGACCTTATGTGCAAATCTACCGGCTGCCCTACTCTCCGGGCCGAAACACGACAATGTCATTATGGCGGCAGGAATAGGTAAGGCGGAGTTGCTGCACAGCACTCTACAACCAGTGGTCAAATTGATAGTGACCCAGTTAACCAATGCTCGCCCTTTACGAGCTGCCTGGTAGGAAGGCAGTTGGTATATTCTACATAGAGGACCCGGAGCAACACAGGAAGAAAAACATCATATAAAAATAATAACTTCCAGACTGATTGATACATATTTGATGCTGCCCTATTGCCAAATCAGCGATTTTGTGCTCCTCACATATAAATCCAATATAAATACAAGACATTAACAGTGAAGTTCTAACAAGTGGCAACGATTAATAGTGTTAAATATACCATTTACCTATAAATATTTTGCGCCTATATTCTCAGGTTATGTGGTATCAAAACTCGTTCCCGATCTCGGCATCAGAACGCGTGACGATGTCGGTGAGGGGCAACAACCACACGCTGCTTATCGCCAACGTCCAGCCGGAAGACTTCGGAAATTACACGTAACTATAAGCAATAACACCAAGAAACGTTGTTTGTTTGTATATCATGCCACATATATGCTAATAAACTGACCAGAAAGAATACCGAAGACTAAAGTCTAAGCTTGAGTGATGCCTTCTACACAATCTTATGTCGTGCAATACATAATATATATAATAATAACATTTTCCGTTGTAGTTTCTCAAAGAAAATTTCGGAACATACCTAAGTGAACTTGTTTTTAGTTGGCAACGTATCTGATTTGATTTACCAAATTCCGTGCAGTGCATAATATGATTATCGAACATTTATGTGTACTCATCCTAAGAATTGAGCGATTATAAAGTCCTTCACATCTTTTAATAAATCTTACTCGGCGACAGGTCATCTAATCTAGGCGCTTTTTCACTGGGAGTCAAAAGGTTGTAGGTATCAAAAGTTCTGTAAAATGTTGTGGTAGACTTCCGTCAAGAATAATGCTTCTCGCGCCTCCTTCTATATTACTGCAGTACCTATGCATTGAATTAATAATAATTGTAAAAGATTTTAAGTAAATAAAAAATTTGCTGACGTCGAGATTATATTTCGCCGTAATGGCGGCCAGCGTTTGAAGGTCAACTCTGAACTGCACTAGATGGAAACGAGTGTCTGGCGTCGGCCATATTTCCACTGCTACTGCCGTGTTAGCTACTGCCGTGGCTACACGTGCCGTGACTACAAGTGCCGTGGCTACACGTGCCGTGGCTGCAAGTGCCGAGGCTACACGTGCCGTGGCTACAAGTGTCGTGACTACACGTGCCGTGGCTACAAGTGTCGTGGCTACACGTGCCGTGGCTACACGTGCCGTGCCGTCCCAGCGAGTACATAACACGTCTGTGTGACAGTTGCGTGGCGGACAACTCGCTGGGCCGCGCGCGGCGGCACGTGGAGGTGTCGGGCCGCCCGGGCGCGGCGCGGTTCCTGTCGCCGCCCCTGGCGCGCGCGCGCTCCGCCTACACGCTCGCCTTCGCCGTCGACAGCTACCCGCCGCTCGACGAGCTCCGCCTGCTCTACCGACAGCTTGCAGTGAGTACTCACACACGCGCTGCCTTTTGCCTCATTTAACTTCTCAACCAATGGTGAAGCGAGGCGTGGGCGAAGTGGACCCTCGCTTAGTCTCGCACTTCAAGAGACCTCGCACTCTTTAAATATCGTGGTTGGGTATTTTACCATAATTATTTTATATAAATTATTATTATTATTATTGAGGTACCTATCATTAATTGACTAGATCTTGGAAAAGAAAGATGGGGCCTCGCCGATGCGACTTTTCTAACACGTACATTAATCCTCACTATGCCACTATTTTCGACATTCAACTGGTTTTATACAACATCAGTAAAGTTATCCGATGCTATTTCAGGTAATAAACCAACATCATAACGATCAAATTAACAGGCGACTCGAGTGAAAATACCACCGGTTAATGATTGTTTTTTTTTTCAGATCAACGAATCGTTCCAGCAGCCGGGGCGGTGGCACGACGTGGTGATCCCGGCGCCGGCGGCGGGCGGCGCGCTGACGCACCGCGTCACGCACGAGCTGCGCGGCCTGCAGCCCGGCGCTGTCTACGAGGCCATCGTGCAGGCCAAGAACAGATACGGCTGGAACGAGGTTCGATACGTATACACACAAGCAAGCACGCTTGCACGCACGCACGCACGCACGCACGCACGTACGCACGTACGCATGCACGCACCCACGCTTACTCACACCAAGCCTTAAGCAAATTAATAGAATCAGGCGTAACTTTGCGGGAATCCGTATTTATACAAAAAGTAGACTTAAAGTAGTTTCGTCCGGCGGCCACGCACTTTTTGGTGCTCTAGATTTTGGGCGTTGCGCGAGGTGCTTGCTTGCTACTTTGGTGTCTATAGGCGACGTGTATTTCTTATCATCAAGAAATTCGTCTGCTGGTTTGCCTTCCAATATCATAAAAAATAATAATAAGCTAACAGCCACGGCCACCGTCTATAATCTCGAGAAGTCAGAAAACCATGAGATAGGAGATAAGTTTACTTACTAATTTACCTAGTTTGTAGTATGGTTGCCAGTCCCATCCTATTTTATAATTATTCTAATATGACAAGAAGACATACGAGTAAGAGCACACGCGACCACACGTGTATATCTTGATGGTAAGACGTAACTATGCTTTATCTATAAATATAGTCCCAGGATTCCGGACCAAAATATGATCTAAACAGCAGGAATAAATAAGGGATCACTTCCCGGGTAAGTTCATACAAAACATTCTGCTACCAATCGTATTGCGGATAGTCCAATCAACCTATGCTCACCGTTCACGAACAGCCAATCAGAAACGGGTATTTTATTCCACACAGGGAGATCAAGTGACGTTTTTTGTATAGTGAGATATTTTCTACTCATATTGGTCGTATCGATATATCTGTTTATAAATGAACTCGTCTTCGACTGCAATATAACCAAATATTCAAGCTCTTGAAACTCCTGAACCCTATGTATAATTTTTTTCTTTTCAGGTCAGTGACATTTTCCAGTTCCACACTTTGGGTGGCGAACACTCGGTCCACGCAGACGAACTAACGCCAATGTTAGCTTCGGCGGTTACGCACAAACTGAACGCTTGCACAACCTTACTCACCTTATTTTGTATCGCGTTCCATAACTTAAATTCTAAATTCAAATTTTGACAGTTGTAACGTATTATCTTTTTAATGACTGACCTAGATTTGAGATAATTTCTACATTGATTTATGATCACAAGTCTCTGATGTATTATATTTGTGTATTGAGATTTTCTGTATTTTGAAAATTTGTGATTACTAAAGACTTGGCCAGAATACTTCATATTTATGAAAGATATTTGTATTTTTATCTAAGGGCTCGATCGGCCTTTTGAGATTAAATGTAAAACATTGAAAATATAAAAACAGTTAACGAATGGAAAATTTTTCAAGATGAACTCGAATTATATATGGAAAAACATAGGTGGTTGACCGGGTTTTAGTTTTCTTCACTTTCGTTCAATCGATATAACAAGAATGCTTGTTAACTTAATAAACAACAAAACCTGGCTAAGTCTTGAGTTTTTGTCTAGAATCGATGTCATCTTGTTTCAGAAATCGTGTAACGATCCTTAATATGACACCAAAGATTTTTTATTATAACATTAATATATATGAGGGAACATATCTGTCATTGAGAGAAAAACCAATATTAGAGACAATAACCTATTTGTAGCAGCAATTAATATTAAAACGTAACATATTATTATGTCGAGAAAACATAACATAAAATCATGACACAAAATGGAGGAGAAAAATAAATATAATACTTGTAACGATAGTTGTCACCTTTAGTAAATGAATATATTTCTAAGGATAATTCAAAACTTTCAATAAATAGAAAAAGGATTGGAAAAAAATGTTGAGTACATACAAGTAAATACACAAAAATGACAGATGTGTTCCAAATTTAGATGTAAAAACATCAGACTGTTTAAAAATCTATACCTACTTTTATAATTTCGCACTAATTGTTAATTAAATATAATAATAAATATAAAGCAAAATTAACCGAATACTGCTATGTTGGATGATTATGGGCTAATAAAAAGTAAAAATGTAAATAAAAACGTACGCTACCTACATAATACATAATCCAGAAGAGCCGATTGACTGAGTTCGCTAACATGCAAAGGAAACATGTATTAAGAAAGCACTTCATACGTTTTCATTCGTTTAATTTTACCACCATCATATCCTATCTTAGTCCACTGCTAGACGTTGGCCTCCCCCATTATAGGCCATAAGACTCGATCTCCCGCTTTCACCAACCAGTCACTACCAGCTACACTCTTTAAGTCGTCGATCCACCTGGTCGGAGGGCGCCCAACGCATCGCTTACCGAGACGCGGTCTCCATTCGAGAACCCATCTACTCCACCGACCATCAATTCTGCGACAGCTCTGACCAGCCCACTGCTACTTCGCTACGCTACATCTTTCTACTATATCAGTCATAGTCTCCTGTCTGACAATCTCATTCCGAACCTTTTCCCGAAGCGACATCCCAAGTATTGACCTTTCCATAGCCCGCTGAGTGACATACAGTCGGTGGGCCGGTCATAGTCCACGTCTCGGCGCCATAAGACATTACTGGTAGGACGCATTGGTTAGGCACCTTGATCTTTAGGCATTGTGGCAGAGATGATTAAAGATATGACGCAACTTCCCAAATGCTGCCAAGCTGTACTCTTCTAGCGATTTCACGCTCATAGTTGTCTCTACTTAAACGCAACATTTGTCCCAGGTAAAAACACTTCTCAAAAACTTCGACTACACCATCGACATGTATTTGATCGGGAACGATATAGTCATTGAACATGACCTTAGTTTTGTATAAATTCATTTCGAGCCCTACATGTCTTGAGGCAGCATTGAGACTGGACAGCATTTTCAGCAAGTCTTGTAACGTTTCTGCCATTATCACCATGTTATCGGCAAAGCAAACAGGTGTGAGAAATTCGCCATTAACATTAATGTCTTCAAGACATGGCAATGAGATGACCATTAATTGCAGCGTCTTGAAGATATCCTCCAGCGCATTGTCAAAGAGCTTCGAGAATGTAACGTCACACACTTCTAAGCAACTGGATGGGTCTTGTGAGGTGGTTTTGTACTTGAACGGACATGGCCGCCATTTGTAACAAATTTTTCAGAACCTCCACATATTGCAAGTCGACGGCGGCGCTGCAAAGGCTCCAGAACAGCCCAGCTTTCAATAGAATCGAAGGCTTTCTCGTAGTCCACAAAAGCCAAACACAGCGGCCAGTTATACTCTTTTGACTTCTGTAGTGGCTGGAGCACGTCAAATCTTGATGTCAGGCGGTTTGTAGTGACGTGACTCAGCAGTGTGATTGGCCGGTAGTTTTTGAGAAGCGTTTAATTTCCTTTATTGCAAGGATAGGTTTGGCTTTAGCCTCAGCTCAGAGATAATTCCATCCTCTCCGGGAGTCGGAAGGCAGCTCTTAAGACTGTCTCAATTTCGTTTCACCTCGATATCCACGTCTGGGAGATCGTCTGTGAAATGGCGAGAATCTAGTCATTTACGTCTCGTAGAGGCTTCGGTGAATGTAGGCGTAGAGACGTCCGTAGAAGTCCTCAATTTCAGCGTGTTCAATTTTATAATCGACTGCAAAAAAGGAGGTTTCTCAATTCGACGGTACATACTTTTTGATTGACATATCAATTTGTTCGTTTTCTACCAAAACAAAAGATGATAAAACATCGATTACCAATAAAATGTTTGCTTCTAATACTTCTTCACATAAAGATTTCGGTTTAATCATTAATTATATTCGGTTAGTTTTGCTTAATAATTCCTCCAAACCCAAGTCAAATAGTCGCAGCACAGATAGCATTACAATTAGTCGCTTTGAGATTCTCTGTTATTTTTGTTACAATACACTTAGGGGATACATTGTTTTTCAAATTACGCTTCTATCTGCATAATTAAATTTGTAGTTAATTTAGAGGTATTTTTATAGTTCTCTTAGAAAACTCTTTCATTTGAAAGCTATTTGTGTCTGTATATTATATTATTATAAAATTCCATTAAATTAAAACTTCGACCGCCATCTTTGGAATACCTTCATATTGGGTTTAGAATCTCACTTAGCTAATCCAAAACAAATATATAAAACTAAATTAGAATTTTATAGACAGGAGACTTTTTGGTTCTTGAGTTTCTTATTAAAAAAAGATGCACATACCGCCATTTCTGTATATATCTACAATATTAATAATGTCCATAGAATATAATTTTTTTATCACAACAAATAAGAATTTACGTAGAATATTTTAATGTAAGCAATAAAATGTGTTAGTGATATTGCTATTTTAGGATTAAAATATTGGGTATTTTTCTCAAACTTTCCTAAATACTATTTAATTTATTGTAAAAATTATGTAAGTGCAATATTAAGTTAAAATAATGAAAGCAATATTTGGACACACCGTTTATTTGTAAGAAATATTAATATAAGTAATGGTGGCCACATTTATAGCATTATATTTATTGTTAACGACTAATTGTACCGCCATAAAGACAGTTCTTGTGACTATTGTAGTCCAGTTTGTGTAAGAAAGCAAGTAGAATCACGTAAGTACGAGATATTACCTAATACACAAAGTTCGCCCTACTCTATACTCTTTTGTAAGTAAAAGTAGATAAAAATATTTGTTTTATAAGTTCGGATATTGATTTTTGTCTACATTTTTTAAGTCGTGTCCTGAACCGCTTTTTTTAAAAAGACATGAAAACTTTGTGTGATTTTGACTACCGATAACTTTGCAGTAGTGTGTCCACCACTACTCTGAGATTGTAAGGTCAAAGTGGGTAAAAGTGAACAAGGGTAAATCGGTCCAAAACCTTTCACTTTCAACCCCTCCACAGTTTAACTGGTTATTTTTGAATACTGCGTATTTTATTATTTTACACGGCAATACTTATATAAATACAGCCATCCCTCGCAACCTTAGAGTCATTCTGGAAACACTCTGGAAACAGAGTGGAAATGGTTTCATCTTGTTTCCAGAGCGTTTCCAGAGCGTTTCCAGGGTGTGTTTGTTACATTTGTCCATCGTGTTTCCAGACTGAAACCAAAATGGGCTCAGTCGATAACCAAAATGGAACAAACACACACACACACACACACATACATATGTATATTCATTATAGTTTCGCTATGTATTCACTTTGGTTTTACTCTGGAAATATAATGGACAAATGTAACAAACACACTCTGGAAACATGGTGGAATCAGTCTGATTAGAGTGTTTCCAGAATGAATTGAGGGATATCATAAAAAAATGTTTTTAAGGATTTATTTTTTTTAAATGTTTTTAAAAAATATTAAGATATGCTAAGATGATCTACTTTTTGATGAAGCTAAGAAATATTACCATTCGACATTTAGTTGAATTAAAATGATTTTTTAATCAACTGTTAGGTATTAGGTAAGTACAAAAAAATAACATCCTTCTAAAGTAGGGATGTCAAATCGGATAAACCGATTTTTTTGTAACCCTAATTATTCTAAAAAATTAAATACAACTGTTAACCCCTACTTCTATTAACGAAATAAAATAACAAAATAAATATTTGAAATAAGCTCCATACAACAAACGTGAGTTTTTGCCATTAGTAGAGATAACGGTCCGGAGACCTTCGCGCGGTCCGACTCGTACTTAGCCGATTTTTTAATCACACACATGTTTCATTTAAAAAAGTAGTAAATACCCTTGTTTACGTTTACCCTCACTTATTAAGTATAATTATTATAAACACTGCCTGATATTTTGGATTAGAACATTTATATGTCGTGTACTTGAATTTGGCCGTATTTTATTTTAGACGTCATTTTAGAATAATTGTAAATTTGATTCGCTGTAGAATTGCCTTTTAAGAAAATGTTTTTCAAAAAAACACCGGATCCTGTAAGTAGTTAAATAAACGTGACTTTATTACAAAATATACATGTTTTTTCTCATTTTCATATTTTTATGGGATAAGACAGCGACCAAGCACACGGCTCTCGTGATGGTTGCGGACAACCCGCAGACAGACAAACGTGTGTGTGTGTCTTGCAGCCGAACTGTAACGCCCGGCGTGCCGTCTGAACTAGGACACGGCGATGTCACTACCCTTCCCGAGCGAGTTACTGCACATCATTCTACGACAATAAAGGAATAACTTTAACTTAACTGTAACACAGTTTATACTAGCGCAGGAGGCAGGGTTTTTAGAATTATAAGTGGATCATGTGTTTTTATTATAAATA
>DVZL01008279.1:0-10326 GCA_018236625.1 Lasaia peninsularis | reverse complement strand
CGATGGTCGGTGGAGTAGGCGGGTTCTTGAATGGAGACCACGTCTTGGTAAGCGTAGCGTTGGGCGCCCTCCGGCCAAGTGGACCGACGACTTAAAGAGGGTAGCTGGTAGTGACTGGATGGTGAAAGCGGGAGATCGGGTCTTATGGCGTACAATGGGGGAGGCCTACGTCCAGCCGTGGACTAAGATAGGCTGATGATTGATTGATTGATTGAATTTTAAATTTTAAGCATGTTTTTTAATGATTTTTTTATATCTGATAGTAATTTTAATTAATTTAATACAATTGCCCTCTTCTTATCTGAAGGAAATAGGTGTCGAAGGTGAAACTGAGAAGCCTATTTACTCGTTCTTTGAAAAGGTTAAAATTATAACTGTCTGGAAATACCTTCTTAAGTAAAGCATTCCAATCCTTGGCCAACAACAATTTACAGAATCATCATCATCATCATCATCATCATCATCATCATCATATCAGCCATAGGACGTCCACTGCTGAACATAGGCCTCCCCCAACGACCTCCAATTAGATCTATCAAAGGCGGCCTGCATCCAGCGGGTTCCTGTGATCTGCACTATATATTTACAGAATATGTGCTGCAAATATCGTCATAGAGGATGTATAATGTATATAGATACCAATGCGAATTCTGCCGGGTCAGCTAGTTTATCTATACATCTATAAAAATAAATAAAATAAGAGTGTTTGTATGTAATATTAAAATAACCGTTAATTACATAATGTATAATATATACATTTATAATATACATATATAATAAAGTAGTATATTTTAGAATGTTTGTCTCTACCTGTCTGTTTGTACCCGAACCTCTGAATCCGCTGGACCGATTTTGACGGGACTTTCGCTGGCATACAGCTGATGTGATAAGGAATAGCTGGGGGCACTTTTATTTTAGAAATGTATAAAATAAAATAATTAAATAAAAACGTGGACAAAGTCGCGGACACAGCTAGTAATAAATACTTATATTCTATTCTACATATATTTAAATTGAAACATAGAAGAAACCGCGAATTGGAGCTTATAAATTTCAAAAATATAAAGCCCTATGTGTGACAGGTGCGAGCTCTGTGCGCAGCCCCAGGGACGTACCAGGTGGGGTCGGCGTTCTCCATCAACACGCTCCGGGGCTCCAGTACTCAAGCAATCACTCATTTCGTCAACAATACCTCGCTTCTCATTGTTAAACAAACTTCATAATTTTAATTATAATATGACATAGTTATATTTATCTTATATACAGTGATATGATGTTATAGTAAATTAATATAGTTATGTTTATACTGTTTCTTCGTTTTATTGTTTTAATCCGTACAAATATATTAAATTACTTACTATTTGTATCTGTCTATTTATTTCGACTAATCTCTAAAACGGCTGGTCCGATTTTGATGGGACTTTCCATTCTAGATAGTTAATGTGATATTAAGTTACTGTTGTTATAGAATTATATAAAATAATAAAATAAAAACTCGTACTAAATCACGGGCGAGTAGATCATAATACTACCGCAAACAAGTAATGAGACTTAAAATACGTTACTTAGCAGAGTGAAGCATTTGCCAACATAGTCACCGCCCACGGTCTCGTGGTTCAAATGGACGCCACAATATTATAAATGCAAAAGTTTTTGGACGTGTGTGTTTGTTACTATGTTACGTAAAAACTAGGTGTACCCGCGATTTCGTCCGCATTTTTATTTAATACACTTCAAAAATAAAAGTAGCCTAAGCCTTTCCTTAATCAATTAGCTCTCTGCCAGTGAAAGTCCCGTCAAAATCAGTCCAGCCATTTCAGAGATTAACGGATACAAACAGATAAAAATTAAAAAAAACACTATTTTGGCTTATGTAAAAATTGAGTAAAAAGCAGTTATATTAATATTATATACATCTGTATATAATATCTATCTAGTCCAATTTTATTTATTTGTATAGACGGCTTTGTACTTTCGTATTTTTCGCGTACATACATAGGGATACGAAATTTGTACATACATACATAGCTTCACGCCAGGTCCCCTGCGTGGTAGGCAGAGAGTATCGAAATTTGTATGTATGATAACTACTACAAATTTAAGAAATGGTCCCTTAATTGATGAAAGCTGGCATTACTTTTGCGCTTTGAAACTGGACAATTTAAGGCCAAGCGCATGCTTTTTACTTCAAACCTACATTGGTTGAAACTATAAGTTTTATCGCAGGTATAATTTAAATAATACAAAATGAAATAAATATTTTTATGAACGATATATAGATTGAAATGGTGTTGAGAAACATGCATCATGAAAATAAAATGAAAACATAAAACGAACAAAGGAAAATTTAGAAATACGATCTCAAATTATATTTTTATTAAATTTTAATCAAATTTAACAATATTATGAGAATTCTTATGATTCGAAATATCATCTTGTATTCATTAATTAGTAAGTATGTCTATAGATATTATTCTATTTTAAATACAATTAAGGCCAAAAAGTTGTAGAAACTTCCACCAAAATATAATACGGACAGGTTAAGGGCACATACTATGAAGATAACAACTGGATGCGTGCACATAGTCGTCTGGCTAATCTTTGGGTGGCTCTTGTAACGTTAGGTTCTTGTATACTTCCATGAAAAAGCCAGAACAATATTAAACGAAATCTTATCGCAAAATACATTATAGTTGAGGGATAAAATATAGTGTAAATACAGTATTAATAAACCGAAAGTTTAGGCATAGGTATATAATAATATATTATTATATAAAAATAGATATATATTTTAAACTAAGGCGTTCTATTATTATTTAATAATTAAATAAATATGTAAATATTTCTGGTCAAATTACACAAATTGATCTAACCCCAAAGTAGGCAAATTACATGCTTGTGTCATGGGTGTTAGACAACGTTATTAATATCATATTAATAACGTCGTCTAATATTAATAATATGTACATAGAAATACTTAAAAAGATACAAGGATAAATTTAATAAACACCCAGACCTGGGAATACAAACATCTATGTTCATCACACAAATGTATGTCCCCGTCGGGAATCGAACCCGGGCCTCACGGTTTGTCGATGCGGTTAGGCGTGTACACTAACCACTCAACCAACCTAACGCCTTCAGAACAGAAGAACCTATAAATCTATGGTGTCTATAGGCCACACGGTTCTCTTACCATCAGGAGAATCATGTGCATTTCGTACACAGAACATCTTTCGTAGGTATGTTATGAGTTATGACTTATGACATAAAACGAGTTTGAAAAATGTAGCCACATTTATTAACATTGACTACTTAAAATTATTGCATTTGAAGATATTGAATGAAGGGAAATATAGCTCGACTTGAAGATTTTTTTAGCTAATTTTTCAACAAACGAGTTTAAATACGGTGGCGAATTTTCATACTTGTTTGCTAAACCATCACATTGGTTTATATAGTTTTGTGAACTAGAGCAAACCCATAAATATACTGCTAAATATGCATAGGTTCTTAGTGATAGGTTGGATGTCATGAAACAACTGCAAAAAATCACATTTGTTACATGTTCTCTAAAATGGACATAAAAACACGTTTTAATTATACTACTTAATTTTAATAATTATTTGTTTTGAAGCGAACACATATCTAGATATTCCAGAAATATAATGAGGGACCATTATTCGTCTTTACCGCGATCTAAAAATGGATAGCGACATCTATTGGTCAGGTCGGGTCGTTCGTTGTAAGGAAGAATATTGACTTCATTCTGTTTTCAGTATTTGTTGTTATTGCGGTAAGAGAAATACATACCTAATCTGTGAACATTTCAACTCTCTAGCTATCGCATTTTATGATATACAGCCTGGTGACAGGCGAAAATTGAACAGTTTTATCATTTAGATTTGGCAATCTAAAAATTGGCCTTGTCCGTAATATATTTTATAAAAGTGTGAAAAAAAAACTTGGGAACCTGTTTTAAAAATATTTTTATGATATTGTAAGACAAACAAGCAGACGAATTTCCTGATGGTAAGAAATACACGTCGCCTACACCAAAGGTGTAAATGGTGCGTTGCCAACCTGAGGCGGGGATGGTAAGCCTCTTGCGTGAGTAAGTTTATCGGCTACCCTACCCTCCAAACCAGAATACCTACATAGTTTTAAATTTTTCTTCACGTTTTTAAAGGTAAAAATGAATAAACCACAAAAATACTTTTTGTGGGCTGGTTATAGTTTGCAAAACTATGTTAAATTTCATTAAACATATCAAAACATTTGGTGTTGAATGACTTTCCATACGCAAAAGTGGTAAATACATACTAAAGTATGCATCACAAATATTATAGATATTATCGTATGAACCAACAGTTAATTTCATAACATTTTAAGGTAGGATAAGCAATTTCATCGTTGGAGCTAATCTAAAATTAATTTAAAAAACATAAACATGTCCAAGTGATAGTCCATACGTATAAATTAATAATTTTACAACTTTTTTACTGTAAGAGTAGGTTAAGAGTGGCTGAAAATAGGGTCCATAGTTAAAAATACGTTATGTAAATGTTTTTTACTTTTTGGCAACCCTGACACAATGCAGCCAAACTAAAACCAAAAAAAGCAAATGTGGAAGTGAGAAAGATGATGAAGACTATACCTACTTGTACAAGTAGATGGATGGATGGGCGTCCATCTTGAAATTTGCTGATTTTGTGCCGGTTAAGTGATAAAAGTGTTAAAGATTTAAACGGACCCCAATATAATTGTTAATTTTTACGAAGTTTACGTATATTTAAAGTATTAATTGTACAAAATAGGATCTACTCCAGTAATGTGTTAGGTATGAGTTTGCGCTGATCCATTTGATCATTTGACGAGTAATGGCGTGCGTTTTTTCTTTGAAGACTTTCAAATTTTATTTTATATGTATCAATTTCAAGTAAAGATATCTAGTATAAAATCTGGTATTTTTATTACCAGGGAAATTTTACAAGATACTGAAACATTTCAACGAAAAAAAAACACTGAATCGCCTCCAAATGATTGAGCTGGGTGGCTTTTTTAGGTTATATATCAATACAAGTGACTCGTAATCATTTGTAATCGCCAGTAGTGTTAACGAATACAGTGACAAGTTTATTAAAATTGAAATTTTCAAATGTGGTTGTGTAGGTTTCAAAAGTGACGTCGAAAATATTTTTATTCACAGTATCATTATTCAAGACTTATGCGATTTCCGGTAAGACTATTGTCGACAAAACCTTAGTTTGGCGAAGGTTCCATACGATGGCAGTACCTAGTAGAGCGCGGGTATATGCCGATGTTAATTCACAAAAGCCTAGAGAATACTGGGACTATGAAAGCTATGTGGTGGACTGGGGTAATCAAGAGGACTATCAGTTAGTACGAAAGCTTGGACGCGGTAAATACAGTGAAGTTTTTGAGGCAATAAATATCACAAATAATGAGAAGTGTGTAGTCAAAATATTGAAGGTAAGTCCTTACAGTCGTAAAGCAAACATATTTCATTTGTAGAATTTATTGTTTGTGAATAATTAATTCAATTTTTTTTAATCCATATGCTAGGATGTAACATAATAATTACTTATTACAGCCTGTTAAAAAGAAGAAGATTAAAAGAGAAATAAAGATATTAGAGAATCTACGAGGAGGCACAAATATTATTACATTACAAGCTGTAGTGAAAGACCCCGTATCCCGTACACCAGCTTTGATTTTTGAACATGTCAATAACACCGATTTTAAACAATTATATCAAACTTTGTCAGATTATGATATAAGGTATGTAAAATCTATTACCATTATGGTCAATTTGTTTCAACCATGTTAAAATGTAACATGTTTCAAGCATTTCACATGTTGAGGTTAACATTAATGTCAGTGCTTCTATATAAGATATTGTCATTATAAGTTAGGGATCAAACTTAAAATATTTGTAAGTTATTATATAATATTTATATTTTGATCTCTGTCAGAGGTATTTTTATTTGTGCAATAAAAATAGATATCAGAACTTGTTTATGCACGTCTGGGTGCTTATTAGATTTATTTACTTTGTGTAAATGTCATTGCCAAAAATTTGTTCATCTTGAAAAATCAACAATTTGAATAGTTATTGTAGAGTTATCTGTTTTTTTCAGATATTATTTGTATGAACTTTTAAAGGCTTTAGATTATTGTCATAGTATGGGCATAATGCATCGGGATGTCAAGCCCCACAATGTCATGATTGATCATGACAACAGAAAGCTTCGTCTTATTGACTGGGGTTTAGCTGAATTTTATCATCCCGGGCAAGAGTACAATGTTCGAGTGGCATCTAGATACTTTAAGGTATAGTAAGACTTTGACATTATTAAATAATTTTTATACTTATGATTTTGCATATTACAAATTAACATTTCATTGAATAAACAACTTAATATATATGTGACAACCATATTATGATTACACAATTGCTAAGTATGCATTTTTATTATAATAATAGTATTCAAGTTAATTAACATAACTAACTCAATGCAAATGTATTTTGGCCACAAGATGAAAGTTTAAGTTAAAATGAACATAGTTTTAGCCAGTATAAAAACATATACTATACAAAACTGTAGGATATTTAGTTGATTGTGAAATAAATACGAATATAATGACATTAGTTTATGACTAACTCAACTGACTAATAGTGAGACTCAGGTTCAATTCCTTACAGCGACAGGCATTTGTGTGACGTATATGGATGTCTATGTTTCTAGGTTTGGGTGTTTATTAAATTTACTTTGGTATCTATTTAAGTATTTCTATGTGTTAGTATCATTGACTAACACCCATTACATAAGCATACAATTTCCTTACTTTAGTTAGATAAATTTATGTAATTTGCCTGAATATATTTATTTATTACTAATAGGCCAGAATGATTTTGACCTTTGATATTCTGGCCTCATTCAGTCTTTTAAATCTCAAATTAAAATATAGCCCTTAAGTATATTTATTTATAAGTAATAATAACATATTTTGCAAAATGTAGCTTAGAAATCTATGTACTCATGTATTTCCGAAATTTCGAAGTTTAAGCCTTATAGGTAAGTGATAAGTTATTCTGCCCTCCAAACTGAAACAGTGGTAACTCGTACCAAATAATTTATACAACCTGTTAAAATACATTTAATTTTTAAACTGTCACAATATTTAAGATACATTGCTGAAAAACTAAACCACACCTTTAAAATTTAAATTTGCCAAAGCAGTTCTTGTGATCCTAAAATTAACACAGTATACAATATCACCACTCACTGTGAAGATCTGGTAAAATTATCTTAGCAGGCTTGTCTTTTTTTTTAACAAGAGTAATGTTACATTACATATAATTTAAAAGAAATAAGCATGAGGAATAATAAATGCCAAGCCTTTTTATTGACTTCTGCAAAATTATAATGATAACCATTTTTTTATATAATTCAGATTTAATATGTTTTTTAAATTTATTTTTTAGCAAGTCTTTCATATGATTGAGTTTATTATATAAGAAACATATACATTGGTTTTTAAAAGAATGTCTAATTTTAGAGCTTTTATATCTGAAATAAAATAAATCTTTGTGTTCCAAAACATAATCTTTTATCTATTTCAATTTTATTGTACAAAAAAACATGTAAGTTTGTACATAAAGTGACCTTGACGCTGTATGTACAAACATTTGTTTCTTTATACTTAGTTTTAAAGTGTAGAAAAAATCTATATAACATCAGTTAATCACATTTAATATCCATTCATCTATTTGATGAATACGTAGGTTTATAATATAAAGAATTAATTGATTCAAATATTATGTTACAGGGTCCTGAGCTCTTGGTGGATTATCAAATGTATGATTATTCGTTAGATATGTGGTCCTTAGGATGTATGTTGGCCTCAATGATCTTCCGCAAAGAGCCTTTCTTCCATGGTCATGATAATTATGACCAGCTTGTTCGTATTGCGAAAGTGCTAGGCACTGAAGAGCTATTTGAATATTTGGATAAATATCATATAGAACTGGATCCTCGATTTAACGATATTCTTGGGAGGTAATAATGTTTAACCTCATTTTTAATTTTGTTTGAAAATTAAAAATTAAAATTGTGGAGAAGGGGGCTTGCTGCATTTTGTAATTTTATTTTGTGTATGAGTAGAGCATCATAATATATTGAATGCTAGCTCACAACTATCTATTATGAAGACAGCATTATATAACATAAAATAGTTATCATAAAGATTACTAATTTTTAACCAAGTTTCCATCTAAGAAACTCGTATTTTATCAAAATCAATCTTATAGGGGCTATGACCTGTTCATTAAAAGTAAAAATGTAATGTCTTATTAGCAAAACTAATTAACTGCTAAAACAAACATAAGGTTGTATAAAGGTTAAATAAGTAAGATTATAAAGATATATTTAGCGCCAATGCCAAACAATTAAGAAGAGTGAGTGGCAAGTAGTGTCTCAATCTAGTGTTATTGAGATTCACTAAAGACATGTGTGATGAAAGCTGTTACCTCATCATATGACCTCGTAGCTATTGCTCATTAAAGATATTTAATGAACAGAACAAATCTAATCAGTTATTATCAATTTTAGGTTTAATTAAATGTGAGTTATATTGTGGAATATATTTTTACATGACACGTAATATATATTTTTGTTTTTGTTGTGGCGACGCCTTGCCACCTGGCACATCGTGGGACCTAGTATTGTTGGCTATGTTGTGGGTGTAAATACCTCTGAGGTGCCCGAGAAAGGTATTCCCGGGATATGAGCGTAAAGATTTTTATTTAATTTTTTTCATTTTACAAAAAGACTTGATTTAAAAAAAGTAAGTTAGACCAGGCCTAGTTTCAGGGTGGCAGAGGTCCGGTAGTCAAACCTTATATCGTATGACATAGAAACAGGAATAGGCCAGAACGAAGAATATTTAAGAAAATTAAATACATGTTTGGTTTGGTAATCAAATAAATTAAATTTTAACAGGCATTCTCGTAAACGATGGGAACGATTTGTACATTCAGAAAATCAGCATTTGGTATCACCAGAAGCGTTGGACTTTCTTGATCGTCTTCTGCGCTATGATCATTATGAGCGTTACACTGCAAGTGAAGCTATGGATCATCCTTATTTCTGTAAGTCTAAATGGGTCTTGTACCACTAAAAAAATGTAATAATGATCTCATCTCAGTATCTGAGCGAGAGAAGTTTTGTAATATTCCAGTTTGGTGATTGTTGTTATAATTGCATGCTTTATCTCTTTGACATTAGGTATTACGAAATGAGACTAATGTTATCTTAAGTTTGTTGTGTTTAATCATTTCTAACATGAAAGACAAACTTACAACCAAAGCAAGAACTACCGGCTGTGTTACTAACATTTCACTATTGCCCAATGATGGTTAAAACCGGAACAGAACAATGGCGAGCTTTGATTTGGCGCCAAGAATAGATAAGGCAGTGGTACAAGACTGGAAAGTGTAGTACCACTGCTTTAAATTTATTCCAGTCTGTTTAAGTATAGTATGTTGTAGAATAATTGAATAACATTATCTATAACAATCCTAATACAGTAAATGTTGAGTTTAGATAAATTTATTTTATTTGACCAGTATTATTTATTAAAAAATATTCTGATTAATATACTCTAACCACGAAGAAGCACACTGTTTTCTTGATGGTAAGAGACAATTGTGGCCATAGAGTTAGTGTGTCATTGTCTCTCTTTAAAGAGTCTAAAATGATTGAATTTATGAAATTTTTAGTTTAGCACAAACATTGCATATTATTGAAGATTGCAAGTGTTATTAAAGATCTAAAGCCTTTGACCTTAACCTTTTGTGTCATGAGTTATTAACCTATGCTGATGTGGCTAATTCTACATATATTTCTTTGTGTGTGTCAGTTGCTTATGATTACAAATATAATTGTTTTAAGTTATTAAAAATTTTAATAACCAAAATATGAGTGAAAACTTATATTTTTTATATAAGCCAATATATATTCACTAGACACTGACACAATTAGAACTGGTTGTTTTAGAGCTGAGCTGTACTTTATCCGCCTTATTAATATAGCGTCAGAATAACTTTACTCCAAGACTTACGCATATATTAGGCAATTATGGTATTAATAAACAAGGAGTAAGGACGGGGTAAACTAATCCAAATTTACTCCTGGAGTAAAAGTTATTCCACGGAGCTATATGGTTAACGCTGGAGTAAGCATAGATTTGTATCATATTTCCAATTTCTATTTTATAAAGCCTAAATATATTTTCATATTT
>DVZL01008278.1:0-10327 GCA_018236625.1 Lasaia peninsularis | reverse complement strand
ATCTATTTAAGTATTTCTATGTATTAGTATCGTTGTTTAACACCCATAACACAAGCATATAATTTGCTTACATTGGGGTTAGATCAATTTGTGTAATTAAAAAATCTATATTAATATTAATTTAGTATTATTGTATTACGTTCATCAAAGCTTAAACTAGTACAGCTAAAAGGTAACACGACATTTATTAACTGTTAAGCGGTACAAAATTCGCCGGGTCAGCCAGTAATTAGTATAATTCTAGGTTTGACTTGATAGCCGCGTGCAAGAGAGGTCAGTACCAAAATAATACATAATTGGATAATATCCTTAGTAGTATTATATTCGGGCACATAAAACTAAATACGCGCATATCTCCGAAGTGGTAGGAAGAGGTAGTACATGTGCACCCACGATTGTGCGATATTAGGTCCCATGATGTGACAGGTGGCAAGTCCGTCGCCATATCAGGCATAAACCAGTCTCAAAGTTATGTTTTTCAGATAATCTGAAAATTCTCAAATTCAATCCCTAAGTCAAAAGTGTAAAACTATCAAATACTGGCTGCCCAACCCGGCTTTTCACGGTCAGTTTATTACATAATGATAGCAGCGCCACCTACCGTGTCCAACTGTGTTTTTAAATTATACAGAAAACCATCGAAACATCCGTATAAAATTTCAACCCAATCGGTTTAGCCATTTAGAAGTTATGTGAAATAGATAAGTACGGTAAGATAATTCTTACTAGGTACCTACATTCTCTGCCCGTTTTCCCGTAGAAATAAAGCATTTTCCTGCTGTAAAAGTGTTCATCAGAGATAATGTAGGCTTCTAATGGTAAAAGAATTTTCCAAATCGGTCCAATAGTTTAGGAGCCTATTCAATACGAACAAACAATCAAATTTTTCCTCTTTATAATATAATTAGTATTTCCTCCGTGTTACTCCGTGTCCTCTGTGTAGAATAGACCAACTGCCTCCCTACCAAGCAGCTCGTAAGAGGCGAGCATAGGTTAACTGGGACACTACCAACATGACCACTGGTGGTAGAGTGCCATGAAACAACTCGTCCGGGTAGACATCCACCGCCTTATTTATTCCTGCCGCTGTAATGACATTGTCGTGTTCCGTTCCGGAGGGTAGGGTAGCCGGTAGACTAGCAAATAAGGTCTTACAGCCCGATCACATCTATTATTATTATTATTATTTAGTTCAGATCATTTATATCCATATTACAAAAATCAAATTGAAATAAATTAAAGAAAAACACAATTACAATTAAAATCACAATTACAAAATATCAACATAAACTTAACTAATACACTAACAACTAGAAAACTTTGCCACGACTAATTCAGAGTGCAAGTCACAAACTATTTTGCAAATCACAAACTATTTTATCTATGGTGTCTATAGACTACGGTTGTCTCTTACCATCAGGAAACCCGTGAGCCTGTTCGCCGTCTTATACCATAAAAAATTGTAGCAATGTGATTTTGTAATTTCCAAATAAATACTTATTTCTCTGTCTGTACTGGGGTTCTTGTTGGCCAGTCGTTCTGACACCCGCAGTTTGTCAGAAAACACTTGACCCGGCATCCGGTGACGATTGACACAGCCGGATACGTATAAGTGAGAGTATATTTTCTATTTATACGTCCGGTTATCTTTGGCATTACTTATATCTTTAAATAAAGATCTTATTGTTTAGTGAAATGTCTGTTTGTTGGTCGCAAATTTCTTACCTTCGGACCGTAATAGCTGGTGTTAAAAATTTCACAGATGTACTTCAGTTGCCGCTATAACAAATAAATCTTAAGGCAGCTTCCATACAACAAACGTGGTTTTTGCCTTTTCACGCTACACTTATCTACACATATAAAATTGCAGTGTCTGTAATTTTTATTATATATACATGTAAGTCATGGAACGACTGGACCGATTACGACGGGACTTTCACTTGCAGAATATGATAGCTGATGTAATAAGGAGTAATTTAGGCTTCTTTTATTTAATTGAATTCAAACGCGGATGAAGTCGCGGGCACGGCTAGTTTACTATATTATACAAATAAGAACCTTCCTTTTGAATCACTGTATCTATTGAAAACAATTGGGCACTTTAAAGATATATTTTCAGGCATACAAATACAGACCAGAACAAGCGACTTTGTTTAATACTATGGCGGGCCTTGATAGCAAAAGATGTTCTATAAAATCGAGAAAAACTGTCCAAATTTCACATCACATCCGATTTAAGTACAGTTTGTTGTGTACAAGGGGTCAAAACGACCGGTCGTCAAGTTTGACACCCGCCATTTGTCCGGACCGGCTTGATCCGGCATCCGGTGACAATTGACTCATTTCTCACCCGACCAACTGTCGGAGACGTGAGGATAACTTGTTAGGGTGCCGTACCCAAAGCGTGAAAACGGGACCCAGTTAATGTAGCTCCGCTGTCCGTCTACCTGTCAGTTAGTCTGTCACCAGGATGTATCTCATAAATTGAAATTTTCATAGATATTTTTGTTGCCGCCTTTCAATAAATGCATATGTTTACAACATATACCAAAAAATATATATTTTAGAATTTTAATCTGCCTGTCTGTATGTATGTTCCCGCTGATTGCTGAAACGGCTAGACGGATTTTGACGGAACTTACGCTGATAGATAACTGTTGTAATAAGGAGCTTAGGCTATATTTAGTAAATAATAAAATAATTAAAATATAATCAATAAAAAGGTATTTACAAAATATTTGCACACTACTTTATGGTAGAATACGATGGTATAATTAAATACTTTTTTATAACAACTTTTTGACACACACATTCAGCAAATAAATCATTTTCATTTGATTTCGACGGACAGCAAAATCACCACGATCACACACTTCTTATGTGAAATGAAATGAAATTTATTTATTTACCGAATATGTATGTTAAATGTTGTAAAAAAATAAAAGTTTTTAATTACACCAACATATTCTAACCACATTGTGGTATGCAAATATTTTAACTCTTAATTTATATTTATTTATAAAACAATATATTATACACTAGTTATTATCTATAAACATTAATTATAAACCTTATTTTCACGACTTATATTAACCCTGTCTACCATAAACTACCACTGAAGTCTGGGCGCATTTCGTCTTAACCTTATATTTATAACACAATTCAGGTGCACCGGACCGCTGCCAGAAGTTTCGACAGAATCTCACAAGCTAGACAAATCTGGACTTACCTAACGTTAGGTTTTGCACAAGTTTTTGCTTATTTGCGAGTACAATACTGTTCCATTTCGATGGACACGAAAAACTTGGAAGTTTCTGACGCTTGATTGGTTTATATTGTGCTGATGATGAAAGGGATAAAGTGCATATTTCTTAGATTACCTGAAACAAGAATTATCGATATTATTTACGGAAATACATAATAATCTAATACCTTTTAATGAGCAATTCTTGTATATATGTACATATCAACGATCTCGGAAACGGCTGATACGATTTTCTTGAAATTTCGTATTTAAAGGGTTTCGAGGGACGATAAATCGATCTAGCTAGGTTTTGTACTCAGAAAATGTCGTTTTATGGTCGATATTTACAGTAAGAGATAGGCTTGCTAGGCTTTTATTGCCAAGATATTTTTATTAATTAATTTAAAAATAACAGTGGTTGCCTGGTTACTGATTATTCATATTTCACCAGTAATTTGCATAGTTATAAGTAAATTTGATTAAATAAAAAACACCGAGCAAAACTTGGTCATCCAGGTACCTACTTAATATTATACACAGACAGACAAAAAGTCCTTATTATATTATTTTGGTATATGTGCCTTGCAAACATACTATATGCATTTGGTAAAAAGTGGTTGTTTTAATATTACATACAAACACTTCAATTTTATCAAATATCTTTAAACGAGCAATTCTTGTATATAAATCAGCGATTTCGGAAACGGCTCAAACAGTTTTCTTGAAATTTTGTATTTAGGGGGTTTCGGGTGCGATAAATCGATCTAGCTCGGTTTTATTTCCAGGTTTTATTTATTAATTGTGTTTTTATTGAATATAAATCTATAGCATTATAATACAAAACTAAATTTCACTAAAATTTACGAAGTAAGCATAGCTCAGTTGGAAAATCGGGCGCCTTATAATACAGGATACCCGGGTCCAAATCTCGGTGGGATAGTTTCTTTTCTTTCTTTTTTTTTGAGAAACTCTTTCCCACAAAAAGTTTCTTCTTTTTGTTAAATCTCAAAAATATCCAAAAAAGCCTGATGTACTAAAAAACACCGAGCAAAGCTCGGTCATCCAGGTGCTTATTTTATAAAAGCACTAAAGTTAAGAATAATCGATAAGCCGAAGGTTAAGGGTGTCGCAAGGAGCTTCCGGTTGACATCTAATCTATAGAAAGAAATATCATACGAGTATATGCCAAAATAATGTTTTAGAGTTTTTGCCTATCTGTTTGTTTCAGATAATCCCTGAAACGTCTGGACCGATTTTGACGAGACTTTCACTGGCAGACAGCTGATGTTATAAGAAATACTAAGCTATTTTTATTTAGTTACATTCAAACGCAGACGAAGTCGCGGGCACAGTCACTTAATATATAACAAACCAATTGTCATTTCCGTACGCTCGTAGTGCTCCAGTTAGAAATTTCGATCGATCAGCAAAATAATGATTGTATTCAAACCAGTGCATGCCTAAGGAACATTCTAGAAACATAACCAAGCGCCTAAGGATTGTTTACACTGTGGTACTACAAGATACCAAGCCCTGGAACCGCAATGTCAACTTTACGGCCCTTCTAGACCCTGTACCCCAACAGCAACAACCGATAAATACTAACTTAACAATTAATTCAGCAAATATTCCAAAACACTTCAATTGTTCACTTATTTTCATGAATGAATAATATAATATCGCACCTCTAGATCTAATTCGAATTTAAATTATCTTTTCAAGTATCGGAACATTCTAGAACATCCAAAATAGTTCGATCGTTTTCGCGTGCCGAAATTACTTAGATTTCTTGAATTATTGTGTAATCGTTCTTTGAAGAACAATTAGTGTCAGTGCTGACCGTTGTCGTGTTCTGGTTTGGAGGGTAGGGTAGCCGGTAAACTTACTCACACAAGAGGCGTCATCTCCATCCATCCCAGCCTCAGGTTGGCAACGGACCGTTTCCACCTTTGGTGTCTATAGGCGACGAGTATTTCTTACCATCAGGAAATCCGTCTGCTTGTTTGTCTACCTACTTGTAATATCATAAAAAAGTTTTAGTGATCGGTAGGTCTTCATGTAGATAGAGGATTCTGTGATATACATAACTCAAAAATCTTAGCTCCCTTTAGATCTAGGGGTGCGATATGTTGATTAATATATAAAATATTATACCAATAATGTATACACATAAATGAAATTGGAGAGTTTGTATGTTATATTAAAATAACCTCTTTTTACAAAATACATAATATATGTATGTTTAGTAGATACATATGCTAAAACGTTATTTTTTTAGAATTTTTGACTATTTTTGTACCCGCTAACATCTGAAACGGCTGCACCATTTTTGAGGATACTTTCACTGGTAGACAGTTAAATTCAATAAGGAATGGTTTAGGCTACTTTTATATTTGAATTTTGTCCTGGAAATTTATAAATTAAAATAATTCAATAAAAAACGCGGACCAAGTCGCGGGCAGTTTGTTTTTAAATATTTATAAACACTTTTCACAAGTTGTAACTAAATAAATAAAGTTTACATGGATCAATTAATGTTTTTGATTGCGACTCGTAGACACCTTGGCGAATGGATTACTTGTGACCAAGTTATCATGAGCTATAAAAAATTACTGCGATAACGAAGTAGTTCTCACCAGAGACATGTCGTCATCCCATAAAAAGTTATAACGCCTTTCTAAATGTATTATGAATAACTTTAACATAATAAAACGGCAAAAATTCAATTTCATTATTATGTTTGTCGTGATTCAAAATTCAGACTGACCGCGAGGCTCGGTTCGATTCCCGACGGGGACAGACATAGACATAGGCGTCTATAGTTCCGAGTCTGGGTGTTTATTAAATTTATTCTTGTATCTATTTAAGTATTTATATCGTTGTCTAAAATCCATAACACAAGCATTCAATTTGCTCACTTTGGGGTTAGATCATTTTGTGTAATTTGTCCAGTAATTTATTATTTACATTTTTTTTGTTAACTAACTCTTTGCGCGCGGCTTAGGCCTTAACATGTTTTTTAACATACTCTTTTTTAATGTAGTCCGTTAAAAAGTAGCTTATGTTTTATTCCCATGTATATTGAAACTGTATGATGAAATTCTTATCCAAATCCGACTAGTGGTTCTTTGGTGAAAGATTACATTATAAATTCAAATTGCAACGGAGAAATGCTACTTACTAATATAATTTTCTAAAGTGGAGACTGTTGGGAGAGTGGAGAGTGACATAAGCTATTTTTTATCCCGATTTAAAAACTTTTCCATGCACACACCTATTTTTTTAAGAAAACAACTCTTGTAGTATTTTTACGCAACATTTATAATTCACCAATGTTACGCTTTTTAAAAACAGTGTGTTTTTCTTTTAACTGGCAAAGTTTAGGAAAAGTTCAGTAAAAAATAATAATGACCAATTTAATTGATTTAAAAATAATAATTGAAAATTTAAATTACAAATTTATAACGATTTCAGTTCTCACCAGAGACAAACCGTCAACAGATAAAAAAGGCGCCATTTTACATGTCAAACAAAAACAAATCGTAAAATGACAGATGACGTTAGACAGAATGCATTTCAATAACTAGCTTAATTTTCAGTTCGTCTCGGCAAATTGAATTCAGCAAAAACTCCGCGGAGTGTAAAATGTTTTTTGCGAGACTGTGGAATTGTAAGCGGCATCACGTTTGCGGATTGTCGCCCTGGAAAAATACGCGCTTGTGCCATCGACAATTGTTCTTTTGGCGGGCTTTATTTTAGATTTGTCTATGGTTGGGGATATTTAGAACTGAGCGTGAACTTGAAAAAAGCGTTTCACCATTTTTATTTACTGTCACATGTTTTATTGGGTTTTCGGTGGACTTTGTTCTCGTTGTTTGTGATGGAGATTAGAATACTGCATGATTTACATCTTTTTTAGTTGGTGGCCTATTGGTACATGCTTCGGACCTCAACTCATGTACATTATTTGAGTGCTCTTACGGTTAAGGAAAACATCGTGTGGTAACCCTGGATTTGTGCCCGACATGACGACGGTCTTGTCACATTATGGTACCTAATATCGTCGGCTAATCGTGGGTGTATATATCTCTGCCTACCCTTTCGGGAATATGGGCGTAACTATATCTGGTTAATAAAAGTTAACTAAATCTTACAAGTTCCGCTTGTCCGTTTGTAATATTAAAATAATATCTTTTTACTAAATGCGTTTATATTCATAGACGGTACAATATCAAAAAACATTATATTACAATCATTTTCAGATTCTTTATTCCGGCTTATCTCTGCAACGGCTGGACCGATTTTGAAGGGACTTTTAACTTAGAATTAATAAAATCATGCATTTTAAACGCCGTCAAAGCCGTGCGAATTATATCCATGACATCTAATAATATATCTGTTGTCGCTTTTAATATTGGTTTTTACCAACAGGAGAGTCAGTCGCATGCATACCTACTATCCATCTGATATTATAAAATATATTTAAAAATATGGCTAAATCACTAAAATTGAATTTGTATTTTTTTGGTAAATTACTATCTACCTGTCCGTCTCGTATTGTCTTTTTCCACATAATGTTTTATATATTTAAATGGTTATCTTATTCCAAGTGAAGACAAATCTAAAAAAACACTTAAGTCATAAAAATTCGTCCAGCCGTTCTCGAGTTATAAAAGTGGCGATAAATAAATAGTGCAACAAAGGAGAAGCGGTTAAATTTAGACATAAGTGTCGATTACCATTTGAAACACCGTGATGATTGTACCTCACCATCAGGAAAGCTTCCTTCTTCACTGACATAATGTGAAAAATTAAAAGCGTTGAGTCTAAAATTTAATTCGACCTCAATTCTCCAAAAAATAGGCCATTACATTCTCGTTAAAAAAATACAATATTTTTTTACAAAATCCAAAAAACAATAACATTCAAATATTTTTTCCTTAAAAATTTATTTGGTATTGCTAAGCGACAGAATTTGCTTATTCAGTTCCAATTATGTTTATCATTGGATAATAGCTTTTTGTATGCGTAGGTTGTTGCAAAGTCCGGTGAAGTTTTAAGAACCACTCGGTTAGCAACAAGTTAGTCCGTATCAAAAAAAAAAAAGGTTGTTGGATTTTTTGACATATATACTTTTTGATAGAAGTGAAGCACTGGCTGGAAAAAATGAAGTTAAAAAAAAAGTTCAACAAAAGCCAATACATGTGCTGCCTGTAAGTTCTTTATTGGATTTTCGATAACCCGATTTATTTGAGATTTTCAATTCCAATTGAAATCAAAATGGCTTCGATATGGACATGTTCGCACCCTTATTTCAGTGGTTTTATTAACCTTTCTCGCGTTATTAGATTTTTTATCGTGATTTTTACTAAATTTTTCTTATATTATTTGTTCTAAATGCGTCCTTTTAGTTTTTAATTATTTTGATTGGTCTAATGCGGTGTTTTTCAAACTCATTGTTCCACGTACCCCTATTAGAATTTCAATGTCATGGCGAACCCTTTTAAAAATAATCTTACTATTAGTAGGCATTGGATAAAAAATATCAAAAAAGCATAAGTCAATCATAGTTCTCATCACATAATAGAAGACGAAAAATATTTGATTTAAAAATAAATACAAATAAATAAAATTGGAGTGTATGTATGTGATATTAAAATAACCGCTTTTCACTAAATACACATATATGTTTACATGGTACTTATACCAAAATAGTATTTTTTAGAATTTTTGTCTGTCTTTTATTAAATGCATATGTATGTTTACAAGGTACACATACGAAAATTGTATGTTTTAGAATTGTTGTCTGTCTGTTTGTACCCACTAATCTCTGAAACGGTTGGACCGATTTTGACGGGACTTTCACCGGCAGACGGCTAATTTAACAAGGAATAGCTTAGGCTACTTTTATTTTAGAAATATATAAAATAAAACATTATATAAAAACTTTTATTTAACTGTTATTAATTAAGAATTTTATTTTATAAAATAAATAAAAACTTGGACGAAGTCCCGGGCACAGCTAATGTTATATATATGTCCAAAAAATTACATAAATTAGTAGTGAAAAGTTAGTGACTGTCATAGAGAAAATTTACTAATTTTATGTATGTATTTTTCCCTACTATGACGCGTATGACTCAATGGCCTTCCCCTAGTGGTACGCGTACCCGACTTTGAGAAACCTGGGTCTAATGAATACAATGAAATGACATTTAATAAAAAAAATATCGCCTCTATTGTCGAGCTATGTCGGACTTTGACGCACGAGTTCCACGGTTCAAGCTCCGGTTGGTAAACTTGTTATCAGTTTTTTCAGTTTATTTGAAGACCATAACTTTGCTTTGTATTGGTAAAGAATTCACCACTTGTCACATTATGGGATCTAATATCGTCGGTTAAAAAATTGTACATAAATTATGTATCAAGTTACAATTGAATAAAAAAAAGGTAAAGTCCATTCGCTTAGATACGATCACCTTTCTACGCGTCGCCTTGGCTGTAGCCGCCGCCTCTTGTCAAAAGTTGCCGCGTAACCAAAGGAGCTGCGCAAGACGTTTCTCCCCCCCCTCCCATTGTGTATCGACACTATCTAAACGAATTGACTTTGATAGCACAATCAACAACTTAATTACACTGACATAATCTGTGGTCGTCTTCAGCCATGACACGCTGCCCGCATTCATCAATTAACGCCCAATATAACATTAATAGAGAATCATTTATCTATCTTTCATCTCTTAACCATTGTAGCATGTATTAATTAAGAGTCAATTTCAAATTTGGAAGCAAGAGTATGTTTTTTAGTTTATTTATCTGTGTCGCTTACCTGTCATTGATCACCATGATTGATCATCAAACTACTACATAGTACAAAACAAAGTCGCTTTCTCTGTCCCTATATCCCTATATGTATATGCCTAAATCTTTAAAAGAACGCAACAGATTTTGATGCGGTTTTCTCAAACATTTAGAGTGATCCAAGAGGAAATATATAGAGTGCCTATAGACCAGCGGGGCTATTGTGTATCTTTTTGACAATTAAATGATACGAACTCCAAGCTCGAATTTTCGTATATTCAC
>DVZL01008277.1:0-10327 GCA_018236625.1 Lasaia peninsularis | reverse complement strand
TGTGCCCGAAGTGGCGATAGGCTTGCCACCTATCACATCAGGGCCCTAGTACCTTGGCTAATCGTGGGTGTGTTCTTTTATATCTACTGGACTTAGGAGTCGTGGATATATTAGCACACCTCTGCCTTACCTCTTCGGGGATAATAGGCGTGAAGGTACTTTTTTTAATATTATTTTTTTAGCGCCTGTAAATAAAAGCTTACTTATTTTTTTTTTGCTTTTAATTATTTTATTTAAATTATAGTTATTGATACACAGGTTTCTTAATAGTATTAACAGTTAAGTCATTTCATTTGATGAATACTAAGTAGTCTCATTAAGTAAGAGTGAATCAATAATAATTACTTCACCATATTGGGTTCTCCAACGTGTTGGACCTAAAGTGATAACATATTTTAATTCTTCATATTATCCACAAAATTCACTTTTATTTGATACAGATGTAATTGGAGTGCATTAGAATAACTAGTCCGCCATCTTGGCAGTTGCACCATGTTGGATTGAGAATGACGTCACATAACATAATATTATACTTAATGTCAGTCAAAAAAAGTGTCCTAAAAATTTCACCTCAATCGGCTGAAGATATCTGCTTCAAATTGATTTGCAAGATTCCACTACAACATACATAAATAGGTACCTAAATACATTGCAAGTTAGTAGAGGCTTGTTTATATGGGCTTATTTTATTTAATGGCATACAGAATACATCTCATTATTATTTACTTTTTTGTAAGCTGCTAAGTTTTTAGTAAACTTCACATTAACTACACCAATCACTATTGAATTTAAATGAACCTTAAACTCCATTTTAACTATTTCTCTTATCATCGTCGGTGAGTAAAAGTTGTCTTGGTGTCAACTTATAGCTATCAATAATAATCAATAGTAATATATAATAAAAGTACTGCATTTAAGGAACCCAATGAGATTGAATTCGTAAATAAGTCTGCAACATCGTAAACTGTTTACTTTTTATTTTTACACTACCCACATATCTTTTGTCTTGGTCACTGTTATATTGTTTTAATTCGTATTTTTTTAAATGCAAGTTTTATAAATGAAATAATAATAATGATTATCATAATATATTAGTACCTACCTAATAGTAAGTACAACATTTGTCCGCGCTGGCTATTTATATATATAGTTTTAGAGGTTATTTGTGTCGGTAAAAAATCTACGTTTGATTTTTCGGCCTTCTCCACAAACGGTAATTTCTGTGTTTTAGATATTATTGAAACTGTCAACACTTTTAAATATTGACAACATTATTTAGACATTGCCATCTCCAATGCAAGTTAAAGAAAAATCTACCGTTATTTGTAATTTTTTTTTAAATTCTGTCTTGTCCAGTCGATGTTAAAAATCAAATTTGGCCAGCTCCGTGTAAGCCAATCACGACGCCGTGTTTCTTGCGATCGCAGCCAATTTGAACTGATATTTTGTGACGTGTCTACGGTCTCGCATGTTTTAAATTAAAATAAAATGGAAAATATTTTTTTTTCCAAACATAAACTTCAGTTTTTTTTAAATAAACTTGTGACAACCCTGATATAAATTTCTATCCTTAGATTAATTCATTTGTGTCCATCTCCACTGAAATTACAATTCAAACGAAGTCAAATCCAATAAAGCCACACATAATAAGCACAAATCACATGAGGTCATCTCCAGATTAAAATTAGTTTTATTGTGTTTTTTTTTATAATACTAACCAATATTTTTTAAAAGCCTAAAAGACAAAAAAATATTTAGATCCCTATTATTAACTTAACATCAGTGGTATATGACAACTCTAATATTTTATCTAAAACAACCTCTTTTTTTGCAAAACTATTTATGTTGGAGATGTCTATCTTTGATTTGTAACGACACATTTTATGTTTTTATAGTCATAACGATATCACATCTACGTTAAGTTCTACGTTGATTTAAGATATTATTTCAATTTAATGTGTATTAGTAGTAGGGTCTACGTAGGGTTTTTTGCCTTTCAAGGCTAGGCTAAGCTGGAGTAGAGGACCTATATCAAAAATATTAATGAAAATGTAAGTGAGAACAATGCAAATGAAAATGCAAACTCAACATTTAGATATTTACAACATACATGAATAACAAACCAAATTTAATTTAAATCCTATTCAGGCCTGAACATTTAATTACGCATTTATTTGACTATTAATTTATTAAGGATATTCGCATTAAAAAATAAAAATAGAGAATCAGTTATCTTTTTAGAAATCAAAAATCATTAAAAGCTGGTAGCATTACTATTGAATGTTAATATTCTGTGCTTTAAAATTTGAATCGAATATTGCCATATATCGATTACTTTGATTCTCATGTTCACGAATAATGAATCACGATTCCGATTCGTGATTATTGTCTAATGTCTATTGTAGGGATGGGAAAATGGGGAATAAATATCGATATATATCGTATCGATATTTTTCAAATGATATTTATCGAAATATCAACTAAAAATTATCGTTATTTTGAGATATCGATATTTTTGCGCAATAAGCGATTACCATTTTTTAAGCGATCGATTACCTATAAAAACTGTCAAAATAATAATATATTTTTGAAGCATCGAAACTAAACTCATACAGCCTGCTGCCTTCTTAAACTTTTTCTGAAAAATATATCGATTTTGATATCTGAAAATAAATATCGATGGTTGATATATCGCAGCAAAAAATATCGTTGATTTATATCGTTATTTTTCGGAAAAAATATCGATATTTTGATATATCGATATTTTTAGCCCAAGCCTAGTTTATTGACTATTGAGTAGGTACCTATTGTAAAATCTATGTATTGTATTTGTAAATTGTTAAATATTTACTACGGACATGGTGGTACCGTCGGATAAAGCCTAAAGGGTGATCTAAAACCACCCAGAAAAATCCGAAATTTATTAGTTTTGTTAGGGTTTACTCATAAAAACACATTGAAATTTAATAAAACACCTCAAAAATCGATAATTATTTTTTGATTTTGATTCAAACTAAACTAACTTCTACTGACTGCGAAAGAAAAATCTATTAATTAGTAATTACAAAGTAAGTAACAATTAAGTATTTATGCGCAATGCGCATACAATGTTGATTGTTCAACTTTGTCAATAAATATAATTGAATCTGTTGTCCTTATATATAATAATTATATTTATATATATTATATACCTAGTAAAAAATAACAATAATAAATTGCTTATAAATAATACTCGCTAGGTGACAAGTGTTTGTGAAACATTTTCATTATAATATATAGCAAGAACTTTCGAAATATTTGGAAGAAACCCGTATGCGACTATGTAATAAGTAGTAACAGAAAATTGCTTAATATGAAATCAATCCAAAGCCGTTATAAATATGTATGATAATGGATATGAAGACGAATATATTCCTGACCACGTTTTAGAAAACATATTTTCATATTTAACAATAGGTGACCTTAAAAATTGTGCACTAGTTTGTCAAAGTTGGTGTAAGATTTTAAGTGATGAAGACAATGAAATTTGGAGATGGCATTGCATGAGAAAGTTGGCTGAAGAAGTGATGAAATCTGACTTGTTATCAAACCTGCCTACATATAAATCAAAACTAAGAGCTTTCTATCATGCATGGAACCCATATGATTGTTCTAGGAATATATATATTAAACCTAATGGATTTACTTTACACAGGTATATATAATACAAACTTCTAATAATCAGGATCACAACTAAATAGTTGTGTTTCTATGAAAACAGTGTGTGTATATAATTATGTTTGTGTGTTGGTCCGGGACCCTTGTATTGAATTGACCATCTGCCAACCTACCAGGCAGCTTGTGAGAGGCAAGCATAGGTGATCTTGGTCACTTCCAACATGACCACTGGTGGCAGAGCACTGTACCCACTCGGTAGTGATCCACCATCTTACCTATTCCTGGCTCTATAATGACATTTTTGTGTTCTAGTCCAGAGGGTGGGCTAGGCAGTAGACTTGCACATAAGGTCTATGATCCTGACCACAAACAGTGATGCACCTACAACACCAATGGTGTCTATAAGCTACAGTTGTCTTTTACCATCAGGAGATCCAAGAGCTTGTTCACTCTCTTATCACATAAAATACTTAAATTGTAGAATATAGATGCTCTGTGGTAGCTGTCCACAGCTTTTCACTAGAGTGTTACACAAATATATTTCATATTTTACTAAGCTATTTTCAAATTATACTCTCACAATTTGGGGGACAGCTAGCAAAATATGTTCATATCTAAATTAGCTTACATTTTATGCCATCCGGGTTAGTGCAATTTTTTATTGTAACTTTTGTACCTATAATTTTGTAAAAATAAGTATTGTCACACCCATATGCCCGCAGGGGTTGGTTACATTTTCAAAATGTGACAGGTGGAAAGTTTGTCGCCATATCGTGCACAAATTCAATCTTTGGCAATTTTTAATTTTTCAGGCTGACTGAAACAATTCATAAGAACAAATTGCCCTTGCAAAATCGTGTAGTAAAGTGTTTAGTAATAATAATATTCCATTTGTTATAAAATAAAATTAATTACTATCTTATGTTAGTTCTAACTCTTTGTTTAAGAAATCCGGTAGCCCAAAGCACAGATGCATGTAGAGCAAAAATTGGATTCTACAACGGGCGCCACTGTTGGGAAGTCATATGGGAAGGTCCTCTAGGGACTGTAGCAGTAGTAGGTATTTCAACTAAAGAGGCACCTCTGCAATGTCAAGGATATGTAGGATTACTAGGTTCCGATGAACAAAGCTGGGGATGGAATTTGGTAGACAATCATTTGCTGCATAATGGAGATACTCAGGGCTATTACCCTTTGTTAAACAATTGTCCAAAATATCAGGTAATTTTATTCAGGTGTTTTTTTGCTTTCATTATTTTTATAATGTCTTACTATATAAAAATATTAAGTAATGGTTACTCTTGATAAAAATATATATATATTAAAGCTATAGAAGTGGAGATAATAAGCTTTGTATGTGATTAAAGCATATAACAATCTGCCGATTTTTTCGTGTACATCCTCATAAAATCATTAAAATTGTCTATACCATGATAATATCAGTTAATGAAATAGGTTATTGAAAAACTTCTAAAACATAATTCATATTATGTTTCAAAAATTTTGGTTGATAAAAGTTTGATCAATGAAACTACAAAAAACGACTTCAAATATATTAACATGTCAAGGTAGATTATTTTTTTTTGTTAATATTTTAAAATGAACTGAACTAATTGTAAAATTTATATAGGACCACTTCTGAACTATCTATTCTATCATACAAGACAAGAACCATCAAAAAAGCCCAAAACAAAAACATGCAGATAATTTGTCCGCCATAGCAATTTATGGGTTAAAATTGTTGTGTTGCAGGTTGGAGAACGAATAAGAGTGATCTTAGACTGTGAATCACGGACACTATCATTTGAAAGAAATTATGAATTCTTAGGAGTAGCATTTAAAGGTAACAATTTATGTACTATCTAATTTCTGATTATTAATATTTAATATTTATATAGTGAGTATAAATTCTTCGTGTTAAGAAAAAACTTTAGATTGATTACTGCGGTATGTATGCCATAGAAAAATTAAATAATAGAGAATTCCATAATCCAGAATTGGTTAAAGATGGGTGAGGTGGATGACAAACATGGATTATGTCGCTTATTTTTAAAGTGAATAAACATTTCATATTTTTTTTAATTATTGTTATTTTTTCAGGACTTCCAATGAAAAAGAAATTATATCCTACAGTATCTGCAGTTTATGGAAACACTGAAGTTTCTATGGTATATGTTGGACCACCTGTGGATGGTTGACATTCTGCCTTAAAAATTTTACCTTTAATATTTGATTTACATGTTATAAATAATAAAGTATTGATGTGTAACAGTAGTACACATACATATACTGTTTTGGCCGTTTCACTAAATCCCAAAAATTTTTTTGGTCCAAATTAATAATTTCAACAAGGATTGTGTACTTATGCGTGAAATGGAGGAAATAATATTGCTCCTTTTCCACTTATTAACTAAAATTGTTTTCCAAAAATTTCACATACTATGTCTATAATGTCGATTTTGAAAGTTTTAGTCTATTTGCTTAAACTCAACTGACATTTTTGCTTTACTACCATTGAAATTACTATTATAGTTTTTATAATATTTGTAATATATTTGCTTTAAAAACATTTAATTTATTATTGACAAGTCATATTTTTTCGCCTTAAATGAGGTCATTCTCATCATAAAATGTAATAAAATTCCTAATATAAATTATTAAAGCTTTTATAAGATTTTTAAAAAATGGCTTAACACATTTAATTTATTATTGATATGTACTTTTTTTGCCATTTTAAGCATGTTTATTTCATTGTGTTTATGTTCATTCTAGTCATAAAGTGCAATAAAACAATTGTTATATAATGTGTTTTTTTTATTTTCATAATACTTACATATTGTGTGGACGACATAAGACGTTGACCGTTTCCGTAAACCATTAACTCTTATTCATATTACTTCTCGATTACAACCTAAATAAATAACTAATTTCTCTTTCTGCAAGTTTTGTGATGGTAACAAAGTCAAAAAAAGCCGGCTAAAGCTAAAGGAGATTACACTCGTAACATCGATCTGTCATCACACTCACGAGGCCGATTTATTTTGACAAAAGTAACTATACTACATATACGGAACAGATCAATGATGGGGGTTTAACCTGTAGCTGTAGGTACCAAAAGTATTTTTTGAATTTTTGTCTGTATCCGCTAATCTGAAACGGCTGGACCGATTTTGACGGGACTTTCATTGGCAGGCAGCTGATGTAATAAGGAGTGGCTTCGGCTACTCTTATTTTACAATATTCTCTTAGAAATGTATAAAATAAAAGCTAGTTTGTTATATAGTTGCAAACATAAAAAATGACCGTTATAAACAAACAACTGCAAGTTTTTTGCCATGCAATGTTAATTGTTTACAAGTCAGCTGGCTACCCTACCCTCCAATATAGGTATTATGATAAGCACTGATGTTATAGTAGTAGGTACGAACAAGTTTTGCCATGTTAGGATTAGCTAGTGCTAGCTAGACTAAAAAATGTTGAGGAAATAATTTTGGAGCACTAGATTAAAAATTGAAAGAATAATTTTGGAAAAAGGTACGTACAGAAATAAAAAAAGTAACCAGCATTACTTATTTATTTTCATAAGGAAGGTGAAATGTGCGAAATTATTAGTTGCGTGTCGCTTTCTTAAATGCTATTTTTGGAAAGTACAAAAACTCTTAACCGATGTAGACATGTTGGTCAAATGTGCGCTATTACTAGTACAATTAAATGTAAAAAAAAACATTCATATGGAATTATTTTAAACGTTACACAGTTATTTAATTTAATAATAATACTTTAAAAGATGAGGTTACAAAAATATTACGAGATTTTATAAAATAAATATTTTTATCACGCCATAAACAAAAATGGAGCTTCTAAAGCGCGACTTACATCAAGATTTGTAAGTATTTATGTCAACCAATCATTCCACTGTACCTAAGCGAAATTAGAATATTCGTATGAGCGTATGTCGATAACAGTTCCGTAATATTTCATTTACTATATTTAAGCCTATACAGATTGATTAAAATCGGAATTGGTGTATCAAGGATGAGAAAAAATTATTATTGCATCGTCAAATCTGATATCATTGATACTGAGTTTAGAGACATACATAAACGATATGACTTCAACGCTTCATAAATAATTTGAACGCCACAGCAGAAACCCGACTTCAATTTTATTGAAATAACCTCTATTTGATTTTTTAATAATATTTCATTCATAACGTCACAATTATCAAAATAAATTAAAAATTGGCGGAGTGATTGTGTGACATACAGTCAAAAACCCAATGCAAAAACAAACAACACAGTGGATTGGACTAATAAAACATTTTAAATTATACGAATTCTGCTTTTTTCTGATTTTTTTACTATTTTAAATCCTATTACACTTTTTTCAAGCACCTTAAATCTAATAATAATAATAGTTAATAAGAAAATAAATTCTGAGATTCTTAAGCTCTAGCTTATATTTAAAACTGAATGTAACATAAATGATTGTATTTAGGTTTACAGATGTTGGTTCTGTCTTCTGTTACCGAATTATTAATTGTGAACTTAATAAATATTAATTAGGTATATTCATACTATGAAAGTAATACTTTACCAAGTTAATAAATACTATTTGAACATCTATCAACTAATCATAAAAAAACACACACATTTGCCCAACACACGATGATCTACATAATTACAAAAGGTGTGTGAAACGATCCTTACTACTAGACCTTCATTCCTACGGCTGCATTTTTGTGAGCGTTGCGTTCTGTCTCTACGTGCTCGAAAGACACGTGGGCAATAATGGTTTTATTAACAGTTTGGTAATTTAAAAACCTAAAGATTAGCAACAACAGAAAAAAAATTGACAGAAGATGTTGCAACGTCACAAAAGCACAGATATGGTAAGCCTTTTTTTTAAACTACCTTCACTGATAAAATAACATTTTCTACATAACAAGTAATTATTGCCATACCGTGTTACTAACCTATCGTGCTCAATAAAATCGATGCATGAGATTCTTAAATCTAACTCACTTATAACCCGTGTCAATAAATGCGTTTTAAAATGGCCGGCTATACTTGATGCATTGTCAGAGTAAAATGAAATTATACTAATTTGTATATAATTTTTTCATTAGGCAGTATTTTTTGTCAGACAACATTCAAAATAACCATTTGGGCTTGAGCGGATGAGAACTTTGATTATATTTAGGACATCAAGGAGGAATATGTATAATTAATATAGAGAGAGAGAGAGGAGAGAAAAAGAGAAATTGGAATAATATACATTACTTAATATTTATTCGCTCAAAATGTTCTGGATCGACCATGTTTAGTATGTATTTTTATGACATGGGTTTCATTTTCTCAGTAACGAGAAAGTGTAAATTATGTAAAAAAAGAAAAATATGTAAAAGTTAAAGGAACAAAATAATAAATCAATAATTTTATTCTAAGTTTAAAAGTAAGTCATGTGGTCTTGAAACAATGTACACAACCATCTTTAAAAGGAGAAAGAAATAGTTAATTCAGTTTTCTTTCAGCATAAAATATATTTTAATTGGTAAATCTAGCGCAATATTGGATTTCTTTAAAAAAGAGCATACATTTTAAATATCTTTTTGTTTATATAATCTACATTCTCGTGATGACAAATTTAATTTTTTTACCCGCCCCCCAAACAAAAGTAGTTAACGTCATTATTTCTAACCTTTACATAATAAGTTTGCAAAATTCTATATAGAACTAGGTTTGACGGATTCATATCATAAAGTATTATTAAATTCGTCAAAACAGCCTAAGTGTTTTAGTGTATTAACAAAAAAAAAATCATGTTGAGTGTAGGATGACAATGTTTGGAATTGTTAAAATTACAATATGTATGAAATTGAATACCATATAGGTAGTATGAATTAAAAAAAAGTATATCGAGGTTGTAATCCTAAACACTTAACATTTTTTCATTACATTTTACATGGTCGGGTTTTTAAAATTCTTATGTTTGCAATAAAAACACCATTACTAGCATGTGTGGATGGTACATATCACAGATATTAACTCATAATACACAAATATATGCCATGTGTCCTATCATAGTATACCTACTCGAAAGAAATAAATACTTGTGCACCCACAAATAGCTGATGATATTATTTCACAAGTAGGTATAGTATTTAATATGTACATTCGTTTAGGAATGCAATTTTTCATCTTTATCCGCTGCGTATTAACCATCAAATCACTGAAAATTAAAGAATCAAATTCACAGGGACCAGTTTAAGTTAATCTTTCAAAGGAGTTATTTGCTCATAATAATACAACTTTACCATGATGAAACACTCCATCCTTAACAATAAATTTAAAGCAATCACACACTGGTACCTAGTAATTCCGCTGCACGGTACTAACTTATTTTAGGTACATTCTATCTTGTTTCAATGAAATAAAAAACAAAAGAAATAGAAAAAAAATTAGTCAGAACATAATAACATGTAAGAATTTTAATCGAAGGTATAGACTAAACGTCTGTAGAAGTGTCAAGTACAAACTAATCTGACAGGACTTACTCTGTCTCCGTCCACTAGGATCCCCTTGGGGATTCAATTGGATTTTTTGTCCACGTGGATCCCCTGGGGATTCATGTGGATTATTTGTCCACTTAGATCCCCCAGGGGATACAT
>DVZL01008276.1:0-10327 GCA_018236625.1 Lasaia peninsularis | reverse complement strand
TTTTTTTTCATTTAATTTATCCTCTTGGGACGGGCTAAGATCTTTGGCCATGCTGCCTCTTCAATTGTAATATTTCTATTTCCTCTATTTGTTTTTTGACCATGCTGCCTCTTTAATCATACCATTTATGCTTTTTATTATTTCTGGTAAGAGTATAATTTAAGAAAGCATAACAAACTTCTTCAATTTTAATTATTTTTCACATTATGACTTTTAAATAGTTAAAAAAGTAAGAAAAATACATGCTTGTGTTATAGGTACTAGGGGTAGATAACTAGTGGATAGTCGTCTTAGATCATTTACTAAATGATCTAAGATAGTCGTCGATGATGTCGGCCCCCGCTGACGCGGATGACGTCATACCTGAGGGTATCTTGCAATTTTTTTTACACTTTACCTATTTATTTTCGTTTCGTCAATCTTTATGGCTTAGGCAGCCGATCTCGAACAATTCGGGAAAAATTTTGCGAGATATTAAAAAAGTGTGTTAAGTTACAAAAAAATAAGTAATAATTACATTAGCATATTACAATACTTATAATATATTATTATAACAAATTATTTTTGAATACTTTCTGTTTAATTTTGCAAAAAAGGCTGCCCGCGACTTCGTCTGCGTGGAATAATCTGCAACATATCGTGCCTCATTATTACCGTGTAAATCCCGATTCCTCGGGAACTCCGGGACAAAAAAATAGCCTATATGTTATTCTGTATCTTCAGCTACCTACATACCACATTTCAATGTAATCGGTTCCGTAGTATTTGCGTAAAAGAGTAACAAACATCCATATTCACATACTCACAAACTTTCGCATTTATAATACTAACTTTCCGCCCGCAGCTTAGCTCGCTTGAATATTTTAATGAAACAGATAACTTTCAAAGGGAAGATTTTTTTTCGACTTATTGCGAAAAACATACCCTCTTTTTAATGAAGTCGGTTAAAAAGTCAACGATATCTCTGTATGAAATTTCGTTAAAATCGGTTCAGTGGTTTAGGCGTAAAAGCGTAAGAGACAAGACAGAGTTACTTTCGCATTTATAATATTAAGTAGGGATTAGTAGGATTTATTGTGAAGCTCAACACATTATATGGAATTATTACTATTACTGGAAAACCTTTCTTTCTGCAAGTTTTGCAAAATTGACGAATTTGAAAGAAGTCAGCTTTATGAGAATGAGATAGCAGGCACTATGACATTAAGATAAATGTTTGGGACTAGTCTTTGTTACGAGTGCAACCAACAGATAGAACTTTACTAATAAAGCGTAATTCTAATCCGTCTGTGGTTATAAACATCAAAAACGTTTGACAACTGACAAGATTAAGCGAATTTTAAATTTCCGAGTAAAAAAACACTAAACACATTTTTGCTGATTGTTCAAATCAAAATGGAGAGAATAAACATATAACTAAGTTAAATTGTATATTCAGCGTATATTATGCGCTAATTATATAAAATTTTCTATTATGTCAGTAACAAAATTTTCGGTGTATTTATTAAAATGGATGCGTCAGCATCGCGTAGAGAAAATAACGAATTCGATAACTTATATGGTTTTTATATAAATATTGATAATTCAGCTTTTCCTGCAACTTATAAACAAAATAATTGTGTTATAAAATACACACGTCTACCAGACTTCGACCTGAATTCGAGAGGTAAGACTATTGAATTTCGTAATATCCAGTTCTAATAATAAACTTGAAGGTGTAAAAATTAAGTATAAGAGAAGACGTAGAATTTTCTTCGCCTATAATTTAATAAATTGTTTTCATTTAATAAAAAATATATTAAATGATATATTAAATTTAATGTTTATAAAAAAACATGAAAATACTATGATTAACACATAATAGCTAATGTTGAAGATAACATAAACTTGGTTTTGCAAAGATCATCTACTAAAATATGATAGTAACATCTATATAACTCTCATACATGTTTGGCTCCCTGGGTTATGAATTAGAATAGCGTCAGCATCTAATATTTTTTTATGTTGTAATAATTATCTTTATGTATATTTTTATAATAGTGTAGAAAACCTTTATTATCCAGTTGTGCTTGAAATCTTATGTATTTTATTTATTTGACATTTGAAAAGAGATTTCATGTTATTCAGGATACTTTAACTATAAAATAAAAGTAAAGCCAGTGATAAATAAACCGTTAAAAGTACCCAAAACTTTATCTAGTTTTAGAAATCTACATTGTGCAAAAATAATTAATTTCAAGAAATATAAAATGTAATTTAATGTAACTAAACAAAGAACTCAATCTGAAAAAATATATTTTAGAATAAGTATACATAAGAAAAAATAAAGTAATTTTTATTATTTTTTGAGTTTGAATTAAAATTATTAAAAGGTTGTATATATTTTGTTTATTTAAAAATGGGGGAATAATTTTGCAATAAATTTATTGAAAACTAGTTTTCCTACATACTTAAACAATATTTGCGGGTAGTAACTTTATTTTTGTCATAACCTTATTTGAATATGTTTAACTACCTGACTATAATATAGGTTAATTAATGACTTTCACATCAGCTGTAGTGACGTCTAGTCTATAGATTTTTGGAAATAATTGCATTTTCTAGTAACATTTTCAAAATCCAAATCAAATCAAATTTATCCAAATTTTGCAAAAAATTGATAATATGATAATACATTACTGAATTAAATAACTGGACACTTGAAAATCTAGTTGAGCAGTTATATATCTTTCTCAATAAGTTATATTTTTGCAAAGTAGCTTAGATTATAGATACCAAAATATATAATCCTGTAAATATAAAGAAATGTGAATTTATATATTTATGTAAAATATTTGTGTATTTATGGGAGTAGGAGTGGGGTACGTCACAAGCAGCATGAAAGTAAGATAAGTAAGGTTGAAATACATACACTCCGTAATAATTGTGGAGTCACAGAGCATATTCATAATAGTGAGATTAGAGAAAGAATAGGATTGAAGAAAAGTGTTTGTTTAAAAATGAGAAAGGGAATGATCCGATGGTTTGGTCATGTAGAAAAAATGAATGATGAAAACAGATGTAAAATGCAAAAGTGGATGGACGTAGGTAAATAATTGGAATGTTTTACTGGGATGTTTCTAAATACAAAAGATTTTTGTTACTTTGTTCAAACAAAAGCTACTAAACCAGCTTTGATTAATTTTTTGATACCTAAACATAGGGAAAGTAAATTGGTCCAGTGCAATACTATGAAGCTGTTAATCCTGAACTAATTTGTGTGAGTTCAGTGTGCCTCTTTTAAAGGTCTTTAACTGTTTCACTTCACTGTACCTATATCAAGCATACATCCTCCATGTAAGGCCTAAAATAAGATTAAACTCATCCACTATTTTCTGCTTTGTACCATTTTACTCCTTTATTCTTGAGTAACAGGTTGAATATGTCATGTCTATTTTCATTGACTTGACTGGTTTTATTCATGATTTGGATCTTGCTTTGTTATATGGCCCCGGAAAAATGCATTATATTATTTTCTATTAAGTGTTTTAAAATGTCAAGCAGATAAAGTTCATATGGACTGGCATAGACTTTCAAATATAGTAGAAATAAAGAAATATGAAGGTTAAAAGATGTTAATTTTAACTGTGATTTCACAGCAATATGGGCGCAACAAGGCTATGTATTAGAACCCAGGTTACGTCGTATTGTAACTATTGAGGATCCTACAGACGTAACTACTAGGTCCCTGAGGTCTGATGTTGCATTACCCAGGAAAATGACTTCTAATGTCATTAGCAGGAGGAAAATAGTGACAATTGAGGAGGATGATGAACATGACCTTCACCCTAAATTTTGTGAGTTTTCTCATTTTAATTTGTAAATTTATATTTGTCTTTCTCCAAATGTTGATTAATGGTAAACATACTGCTACTTCACATTTTTTAAGGTTATCATTGTGAGATTTTGGCACAGAAATAGCAAACAATTTCCAAAAGACCTTGTACCATGTCTTCATCACAAGCAAACAAGAAAATTTTCTGATGGTAAAAATTTACTGTTGCCATTTTAAGCCAAAAAGCGTAGTAGTCTGTTGCCTACTAAAAGCTGCGATGTAATCATAGAGAGGCTTAAGTAAGATTTTCAGCTACCCTGATTAAATACTGTAACAGGACAATGACAACTGGATTGCTGTGCTTAAATTACATTTTTGTTTGTCTTTTACTTGCCCTTTAAACACTACTTCTTGTCCTAGCCTTTTAAAATATCTTCTAATTCCATTGAAGAAATTGCTGTTTTGGTACTGAGGCTGCCTTAGTTATTAATTGTTGTTTTTATTTAATGTATATATATATATATATATATTTAGGTATTTCTCTAAATAATTGTGCATATCATATTCATAATCTGTTATACATAAGCAAAAAAAGTTAAAAACGATAAATGTTTTACACTTTAAGAATTAGATAAAAAATAAATAAATTAGACATAAAAATGGTGGTTTTCGTTAGTATTAAATATATAGAGGAAGTGTTTGTTTAACAGTTTGTTTAATTTGAAAGCAACTTAAAACTACTTATGTCTAATAGAAATATGATAATTGGTGATTACTTTCCATTCACTAGAGTATGGACTAGCTTGTGTGCTTCCTCTTCTCTTAACTTTTAATCTTATCATTTAACATATTGAATGATATTGGTATCAGCTGCCTAATCGAGGGGATTTGACATGGGTGCCAGATTTTGCACAGATCGACTGCCATCTGAACTCCGCAACCTTCAAACGAACCAGGCTCAATATAATCTTGGATTCTTGTAAATAAACAAATCCAGGTTTCCGCATGATATATTTTTTCACCATATAAGAATGAAACCCCACTGTTTCATGACAACGTAGACTGCTAATCTTTTATGTTCATAATTTTTGTATATAAATAATCATCTTCAATTTCAGCTCGTTCTAAGGGAAAGGTTTCTTCTAAAACTAGTAACAGATCGGTAGCAACAGAATTTACTGGTGAAAAACCTCTAACACAAAGAACTATGACGAGATTATCAAATCCATCAAAAGGTATATTAATGCTTTGTCTCGTTCATTGTCAAAAGAAGCCATTCAAGCAGAAAAGCAAAGAAGCAGATACAATATGTATTTTCACATAGTAAAGATACACATTGCCTATAAACACCAAAGATATATTTGGTATGTTGCCAATCTAGAGCTTAGATTTAAGATCTAAGCCTCTTGTGTCGTAACTGGAACACAATAATGTCAAACAATGTGCAAGTGTGATTGAATGTGTGGGTGCCATAGTATTTATGGAAATGCATTCAGTATTCAGCTATTATTATTATATCATATTTATATCATATATCATATAGCTAGTATTCAGCTAGGCTGCTGCAAAGTTTACTTGCATTATTCACAACAATGGCTTGTTAGAAACAACTTGGATTTGGGTATTGTTGTTATACTACACATTCACTACTTATTAATTGGACCATGTTATGCAATAAGGATTCAATCTGAAAATATTATTAGTGAGAAAAAGGAATTTTAATAAAGTAAGACTATACAAGTGGTTGGGTACATCACCAATATTAATTTGAGTGCTTAATTCTTTGCCATTTTAAATACTTTCACACCGTTCAATTACTGGTGTTTTTCGCCACATTGACGTTGATAAAATGTGGAGTAGTTCTGGGCTGGGTCTTTTTCTCATAATTTTTCTATTTCTCTTTCTCTAGCCATACCTTTACACCATTTTAATTTTTAAACTCGTTTTTTATTCAGGCTTCCCATCTATGGAATGACCTTCCTTCTCACTTTAAGCAATTGCAATCAAAATTCTCTTTTAAAATATGTGTCCGCCAACTACTTACATATTTTTTTTGTTTATTTTATACATAGATTTAATTAGATACATTTTTAGTTTTTTTTAAGTTCTGGTATTCCATTTTTTACAATTTTTTATTAATTTTATTGTTTCTTTTTTATGCATCTGCAATTTTTTTTTTCTGTTGGTCCAAAGGTTGGCCGGTAGAGAAGGCTTCACGCATTATGCTCCCCTTTTTTATAACATAATATTTGTATGTGATGTACTAAAAAGATTAAATAAATAAATAAAAATAAACCCTAGTAAGGATAAACATGATAAGGTGCAATCAGCAAGTAGAGGATTTCAGTGATGTATTCTCCCCCATATCGGATCCCAAACTGCATGGGCCAAGAGAAAGAATGATATCATGCTCAAAGTTTTTATTTCAAATTTATGCAAAGTACATGGTGACCTAGTTTTTTTACGTCGTACTTGTTATGAAATCCCAATTGTTAGGGCGTGTGTTATGAAATATTATGTGGAATCTTCAATTGAAGAATCTTCATCAGAAAAATAATTGGGGTATTCTGAGACTTTTGAGATACTATATTTTTTCTTAATTCTTTTCATTGTTGATTGACGTCTCATAGAAAAAATGGTTTGGAGCAACCTAAAATCTAACTTACGTTTTATTAATTAAAATAAATCAAGTAGAAGGGAAATATCTTTGGCCGCTTAATTCATCATGCCTTATATTTTATTTTAACGTTTTGATTAAAAATTAATAACAAAATTGGTATACGTTAATATTCAATACCTTAAAAAGAGAATTAGAAGGTTCTTAAGTAATATCATTTCAAAACTATGTTTATTATTGATGTAGGCCCTAAGGATACCAAATTCGGAGTAAAGGATACGTCAGTCAATAAAAAGGATTTAAGCGGATCTAAGTTTAGTTACAAAAGTAAAAATATAAAAATCGACGATGAAGCTTCGGAGGTCACATCGATGAAAAGTAGAAAAGAAGGTAAGTTTGTTATTGAAAGACTAATTATAAACAGACATATTTTTAACGTTACAAAATACTGGCTGGGTCGTTGTGCTCATGCGTGAACTATTTTACTGGAACAGCACAGTGGCAAACACTGACGTTATGGTCACAAGAATAGGTAAGCAATCCGCGTGAGAAGTAGCAAAACTTTCTCACTAGTTATTTCTTTACGACTTACTAATGACGACCTTCCTTTATACAGTTGTTGACAAAAGTATCGCGTTTTTAAGTACATATATATAATTTTGACGACCAAAGATGTCGATGGTGTATTGCCACTGTAATTAATCTTGAGCATCTTTCTTATGGAAGTTTACCAACTACCCGCACTACGGACTGTAATATGACATTGTCACCCAATTATTTTACAAAAGTTGAAAATAGAAAGCACTTAGTATAATTATGTCCAGGAATCTACCTTCCTAGATGACTCCACTTTTTTTTAAGTGATGATTTACTTTCTAATATTTTAGATATCATTCAACATAGTAAACCTACAAATATGGCATCTAAGACCACTATGATAAATAAGACAACTTCTAGTCAAAACGATAAAGATATACGTAACAAAAAACAAAAGCTAAATAACGATTGGAAAAGTTTGCGATTAAATAAAACTACAGAAAGTGTAAAACCAATGAAGTTTCCGCCTAACAAAAACAAAACAAAAATACCTTCTCTAGTAAATAATAAACCTCAAATAGAGACAGTCATACATGTGCCACTTGAAGAAAAAAACGCAAATTTCGATATTTTAGCACTAGATAGTAGAAAATTGATAACTAATTTGCCCGAGACTGTCGATCGTGGTACTGGGACTGATGGAAACTATATAACACGACACGAGTTAAGAGAAATGGGCGTTGGAACTGAAGGAGTTACTAATACATCTGAACGTTTCACTAATGTAGATAATCACCTCATAACTACTTGTTCTTGTCAGAATACATTTAATTATGATAAAACAGAAATATTCGATAATCTTGATATACCAAATGTTAGTTTAACGAAAGATAATAGTGATAAACCCAAAGATGAATTATTAAGCTTTTTTACTCAATCCCTACCAAATGTACGTGTTCCACCGTTAAATATGATTTCTTTAAAAGAAATGCAAAATGAAAAGATTAAGGAATCCCTATACTGTCAGAGTACTTCCTGTATTATAAGTAGAGCAACGTTAACTTACACAAGTCAACAGAAAATAGACTTTCACGTTGTCGAAAGTGGTAACGATATATCTGAATCAAATGTTTCACCTGTGCCGAATAATTATCCGATGAATGTTGTATCGGTTTACAAAAAAGAATTGGCAAAGAGAGATTATGCCGACACCAAAGGATTAAAACACGCGGATGAAGATAATAATAAAACTGGACATGTATCCGAACAACGAAATGATGTAATATCTCTTAATTGTTCATTTGTCTTTGACAATGATAAATTAAAGAAACCTTCCGACATAATTAGAACAATAAAAGTTAATAACAGTTTATTACAAAACGGTTTTATCTGCGAGCAGTTCCAGCGCGAACTAAGCTTTATTGACTCATTTTTTGAATCTCTACAATACTTAGAAAATTGTTCTCTATCAGAAAAGTGTATTTCAACAAGTAGCGTTGAAAATTGGATTGGCAGTAATTATAATTTAAAGAATTTAGAGTATGGATCTTTTCTATCGAATCTCGAAAATGGCTTCAACTTGGACGATAAAGAAACAATGGCGTCTGAAAGTCTTTGTCTGGTAAGTGTTATTCTTCATATCTATAAACATCGTGTAATGTCAATCATTGTTAAGTTACTGGTCTTCGTTAATTAAGGTGCAATTGATTATCGACACGCATACTGGTTTGAGTAAAATGTTTTTTTTTTAAATTTCAGCTCAACTTGCTCATACGCGATGAACAACGACGTGCAAAAAAACTATTGTTTGTTTTGAAAATGCGAGAGGATGCTCTCAAAGATTTTACGAAATCACAAATTTTATGGTTGGAAAATAAGAAGAAACAAGAGAATATAGATATACCGACTCTCAAGAAGAAACAACGTGGTGCTTTACTCAAACTGCAGCATGAATGTGGAGAAATGCAAAGGATGCGTAAAGCCTTGCTGACACTTTCAGAGAAGCGAAAATCAGCGCTCATGAAAACTAAAAAGAATATTGAGTGGAAGGTGCAAAATAATGTGGACGTGGAGCAAATTATATTGGGCAAAAAGAAGTTAAAACGTAACACAATTGCTGATCGTAACTTGGCACCTCTAAAATGTTTTGACTTGTCTAGTAGTGGATGCGACGAGAGCACTTCAAGACCCAAATCAAATGCATCAGTTTTAATCGAAAATACAATTGTAGCCAGTGCCGAAAAATGCGTGCAAACTGGTGATAGTATTTTGACAACCGTTCTCATGGATCAGTCAACCAGCACTGATGAGAATTTCGTAGTCGTCGATGGTGGGTATTTGAATATACTCTTTAATAATTTGTCACTACCACAAATCTTCAGCAGTGGGAAACAGTATGAGGTTAATGAGGAGGCTTTAAAAAATATCGTCAGTAATTCGAATAACCGCCCGGTTAAGTTAGACTCGTGTGACGTAATAGAGAAATTGATGCATGAAATTAAAGATCATGATGCGGATAAGTCGACCACACCTTCCACAGCTAGGAGTTTGGTAGAGGAGTTTGACGAGTATTACAAGGGTTTTTTGGATGAGGAGAGACTGTTGAACCTTGAGCGCGATGAGCTGAAAATAACTGAAGTACCCGAATCTGATAGCCCACCTGATGATGATAAGTTTGAGAGCATATCCGAGACGCTTGTCAATGAAGGTGCACCTAAAGTTGGTGTTTCCAAGCCATTCGTTTCAGTAGCGACGGAAGTTTATGAACCCTTGATGGTGTCAGTGGAGTCGCAGGTTGACAAGGATGTTATCGCTAATGTGGCTGGTCCACTACCTGTCCCGGCGGGAGAAGCGGCTGTTGTAGATCCACCACCTTCACCTTGGCTACAAGACAGATCGACACCACCTTTATCCCACGGTAACTATATCCTTTATCTATACAAACAAATAAAGTCGGAGTGTCTTTATGTGATATATAAAATAACCACTTTTTACTAAATGCGTATATATATGTATTTCTTAGAATTTTTGTCTGTCTCTTTGTTTCCGCTAATATAGGACCGCTTTCGATGGCACTTTCATTCGCGGACAACAATCATCAAACCTCAATCTATATAAACAGCATATAAGTGCTAACTAGCTAGCTAACTACATATACCAAAACAACATTTTTTAGATTTTTTTGTCTGTCTGTCTATTTGTACCCGCTAATTTCTTATTTATTATTTTAAATTTTTATTATTTTAAATGCGTAATATACATTTTAGTTAATATTTATTTTTACCAGATCCACTTATGTTATAAGTTTTTAAATTATTGTATTATGTCGTTGTTAACCATATTTTTTCTATAATTAACTT
>DVZL01008275.1:0-10329 GCA_018236625.1 Lasaia peninsularis | reverse complement strand
ATTAATCCTTATCAAAATAAATAAATCATTATTTAAGGCTACTTAAATACCTTCATATCACCTTTTAAATGATTCAAATCGGATATTCCATTCAAAAGATATTACGAGTTTAAATAAAAGAAAAAAACTCCGCTCGGCGCCGCTGTGCGTTGAAGGGAGGGAGTCAACGTTATTTTGTCAGCCATCGGAACCATTACTGTAAGACATTGTGTATTTTCTTTTATTATATTTATGCCCGTGCGATGCTGGGATGGGCTGCTAGTAATCTATAATTTAATCAATATCATCTAGAGCAAAAAGTAATTAGTGGATGGTTCTGGTCTCCTATGTATAATTGACCATCTGCCTCCTTACCTGGCACCTCGTAAGATCATATTAACTTAAACAGGTCAACACCAACAAGATCATTGGTGGTGAAGTGCTGTACAGAGATATAGCCGGGTTGGATAGTTTCCACCACTTTGTCTATTCCTACCGCCGTATTTTATGGGATAAGACGACCCACAAACGGGTTTCCTGATGGTAAGAGACAACCGAAGCCTGTAGATGTAGCGGCAGGAATAAATAAGGCGGTAGATCTCTACCTGGGTGAGTTGTTGCACTGCTCTACCCAAGTTATAAGCAACTAGGCGTAAATATATGTAAGTATATTGTAATGGATGTTCTTCCAGTGTAAATTGGTACATGGATTGAAAAATGTTTTATACGTAAATAAAGAATGGATACATTTTGTGTGCAAGAAAGACATATATTTTTTTATAATAGTGTACTTATACTAATATTATAAATAGGAAATATTAATTGTTGGTTTGTAGTTAATAGTCTCCGAAACTACTGGACCGATTTGACAAATTCTTTTACCATTAGAAGCCGATATTATCCCTGATTAACATAGGCTAATTTTAACGGGAAAATGCGACATACCTACGGGAAACGGTAATGGGAAAACGGATAGTAAGAATTGTCTTTCCATAGTTATCTATTTCACATAACTTTTAAACGACTAAACCGATTGGGTTGAAATTTTATACGGATATTTCGATAGTTGATTTAAAAATACAATTGAATCCGGTAAGTTGCGCTACTATCATTATGTCGACTACGAACTAACCGTGCGAAGTCGGGCCGGACAGCTAGCTTAATATAAATAAAACAAGTAAAATATTATATTATAATAAGTACACAATTTCACGAAAGACTATTTTAAAAAGCTCTCCCGAGTATAAGGTCGTCAGTACATGAACAATGAAAGTATTAATCCTTTATGTGATTTTCCAAGGGACTGCTTTGAAAAACATCCAGTGTAAATTGTTAGGTTGTCAGGTCGGCCGGACACGCAGGCCCCAAACTACATGCCGGGGGTCCCGGGGGTCCTGTGACCGCGCGGCCACGTATAAATTACTTGAAGGGGATGGACACAGAATATATATTAGAATAGATCCTGCGCATACGTTAAAAGACAGCCAAGTGCGAGTCGGACGCACGAAGAATTGAATCTATTATCAACAAAAATGAAATAATTTTAAAGTAAATATGTAACTAGATATTTTGGGAATATATCGAGTGACTACTTGTCGTTTTCGTTGTATATTGAAAGTGACATCTATCGGCTAGATCACATCGTTCATTATATGGGAGCCGTTGTATGAGAATGCCCTGTTCTTTTTATTGGAATACGACAAAGCTTGACGCTTCTTACGAGCTATCAGGCGTGAAGATAGATGTAGTATCGAGAATAAAAATTAATTATTATAACACCTAATTCAACCAACGAAGAAACTAATTATTTAAATGATTTCGGCATCCATTGTGCTTTGAAGTGTTGTCGTAATATGTAATTTCATTTATAATGTTTTGAATTAATATTTCTGTATACCATTTTCATTATTTTCATTTAAATAAAATTTCCTCTAATCAAATATCTGTGTAATATTTTTATTTCATTTTCATTCATTTCTGGTAAATCAATGTCTCTTTTTATCTGTTTACCTCTTAAATAATATTATTATAATAAAATAAATAAATATTTTATAATATCAAACGCACGCGCTCTATATTATAAACCATCTGAATGAGTGGACTTCTGTTTGTTGTCCCGCTAAACTTACTTTTTCTTAAGTTGAAATCCTGCCTTGAATTACGAGAATGGCTCTTTTTAAAACTCTATTGCGAAAACGAGCATTAGTTTTTAACTTTAATGTATAAACGAGCGTTCCCTATTTAAATCTCTTGCATTTAAGAACGGGAACACTTTTATATTATCTTTTAGGTCCTAGTCTTATCTCGCTTCTACGTTAGATTATATCAGAGTCAGCTACCTAATCTAGGGGATTTGACAAGGACCCCTTTACACAGAGTGACGGCGATAGGCTTGCCACCTATCACATTATGGGCTTTAGTACCTTGGCTAATCGTGGGTATTCTAGTCTATCTACTGAACTTACGAGTCATTTTTTTATAGGATAGCGAACAGGCACACGGGTCTCCTGATGGTAAGAGACAACCGTGACCTATAGACACCATGGATATTGTAGGTGTACCGCTGCCCTGTGGTTGGGCTGTTAGACCTTATGTGCAAGTTTACCGACTACCCTACCCTCCAAACCGGAACACGACAATGTTATTACCTACCCAGATGTGGATACCTATACAGTGGATACCTACCCAGGTGTGTTGCTGCACAGCACTCTACCACTCTGAAAGTGATATCATGGATATACTAGCACACCTCTGTCTATCCCTTTGGGGATAGTAAGCGTGAAGACTAGGACACCAGTTTTGATGCAAAGCGACTGTCATCTGATCTCTACAACCCAGCAAGCGGCCAGAGCGGCCGTACACGTTTCGGCAAACATGGCTGAAGCACTGCCATAACGAGTTTATTAGTACCCAAATAATTAAACAACAACACAAATTAAAAAAAGTTACAAGCCGAATTTTGAAAAAAGTTTTTGTTTTTTTTTTAATTTGACGGATATATTATAGTCTTTTTTATCAGATCAAAAACTATCCTAATACTATTACTGTAATTCTATACAGAGCAATCAACAATAACCTAATACATCAAGAGTTAGTAGCGCTACAGAGTTTTATATTACAAACCATTTTACCGTGACCTCCGTAGCTTAAGTGAGTTAATCTATCAGTATGGCGTAACAGTAACATTATTAGGATTGGGAGCTCAGGAGCGGTGGTCAAGTGTCAGTGCCCATTCATCAGAGGTTAATTGGCTACAGCGCCATCTATTATATTGTAGCATTTGTGATTACGTTACGATGGATATTATGGTGATACTATTATCTCTATGAGATCAAATTTAGATAACAGTCGGTTAAAAAGGAACGTATTTTAATTATTTCGTCCTCAACCCTTTTTACAGCATTTTGAAATCGTATCATAGGTGAAGGGGTTTAGTTGTTTTTTTTTATGATAATGGAAGGCAAACAAGCAGATGGCTTTCCTGATGGTAAGAAATAAACTTCGCTTAATAGACACCAAAGGTGGAAATGGTGCGTTGCCAACCTGAGGCTGGGATGGTAAGCCTCTTGCGTAAGTAAGCTTACCGACTACTCTACCCTCCAAATCAGAATACGACAATGGCGAGCACTGTCACTATTGTGGCAGGAATAGGTAAGGCGGTGGTACCAATCCGGGCGAGTCGTTGCAAGACTTTACCACCTAGTTATAATTTCATACATATACACACTCTCGTATATTAGATGCGTATAAAGATATAAAAAATTATGTATACGTTTAACAAAATATATAAAACTAGTTACCGACCACCGTATTGAAGCTATTTACTTGTGGTAGTTATTTAATTCAAACCAACTTCTATCCCCTATTTCGCCCCCTCGAGGGGCGAAATAGGCATGAAATTTGAAATACCTTCCTTAGTGGATGTCTATACCATAAAAGAACTACGTGCGCAAAATTTATTATTAGATTTTAGTGAAAAAATATTTTCGTCTTTACCTAACTCATATATATAGATCACTCCTGTTTTTAACAGGATTCATACATTGTCTATGACTATTTCTACTTCTAAGACTAGACTATAGCATATTTATATAAACACAAATCTTTTAAATCACGCATTTATAAATTTTAGCTGAGTGATCGATCTTTGTTGGCATTTAGCGCCATCTGGCGTCAGATTATATTCAAAGCATTTTTTAGGTAATAATTAGATTTGTAATGAAAAAATTACAATTGTATTAAAAATAATATTAAAATCGACAAAATTATTAGATTTGTTTTGGAGAAGCTAATCTATACATATAATAAAACTGTAGAAGAGTGAAATCTGTACATTGAAGATATTTTAAAAATAGTAGGTCCAAGCGACTAAAAACAAGCAGCAGAAAACATTTTTCGCATTTTTAGAATTCTTGTAACCTATAAATGTATAAGAATTGTTAGTTTAAAGTAGGTATAGGGTTTGTCCATGATTCGATCGTCAAGCTCGGTTTGAATACTATCGGTTATCCACTTGACCAAGGTAACTGATGATAAAAAAGCATAGTCATTGAAAGTTGCCCAAAAATAATTAGACATATTCGAATGTGGGTCAACAAATAAAGGTGGGACCGCGAAATATTATATTTTTTCACCTTATCTCTATGTATTGCGGTACGTTGCAGAAATGCTGATTAGATAATATTGACAGATAAAAATGTTAAAGTAAATAAAAGATGCATATTTTTACTGATAGCAAACAACTTCGCGAAATAGTTTATTTTAAATGTCTACAGTGAATAATATCAATTCACATCAAAATGGTTTTTAATTTATTAAAGCGGTAGCCGAAAATATATTTTAAAACAGTTTAAGCATATTACAACCGAGTTTATATACAATTGAAGAACAGAATTGAATTAAGGTCTCATTGGCAGTACATTATTTTTATTTTGTTTTTTTTTTTTTTATTGACTAATAAATTTAATTAAGCAGCATTACAAAAATATACTGGTCAAACAGAAATTCTTCACTTTATTGAGTTTAATTTCAATAAAAAAATTATATAGTCGTGCTCAAATGTTTCAAAATAGTCATAAGTAGTCATAGTCAACAGTCACTTGTAAACAAATGTGCCATATTCTAACAAAGTTGACTAATTTAATTGCATTCATGATGAAACAACTGCCTAAATAATTCCGCTGAAAATCCATAACGTCATGTTATTAATAAAAAAAACTTACAACAAAGAGTTATTCCCTAATGTTACACATCTATCTTAGTTTCATAGGGCCGCCTGTCACACTCTGACAAGTTATTGGTTCGGCATTGTCAACTCCATAAAATTTGTGTCATGAGATAGCCGGCCCTCTGAGAATGAGACAGATGCTTAATATACAGGACAGGTATTTGGTAGGAGTTTAATTTTCAGATACTATTTACCTTTAGCTACACCTGCTTTAATGTATTCTCAGACTAATCACAAGATTTAACATGTAAGGCATTATGTATTAAATAATAAACTCCCTAATTTTAAACATAATAAACTATATCTTAATAATTATAGTTAAATATCGACTTTTTACAAAAGCAAATTGACATTGTATTTTCCCCGAAAATGGGGAAAAATAATAATTTTAATATGTCATGTCACAATAAAATCTTAATCATAATTAAAAGTTATATACATACACTAGCTGTATTTATTAAATTGTTTAATTTTATACACTTCTAAAATAAAATTCTAAACTAAAAACTGCCTAAGCCGTTTCTTATTACATCACCTGTCAAAGTCATTTTCTCTGTCTGTCCCTATGTCCCTATGTATGCTTAAATCTTTAAAACTAAGCAACGGATTTTGATGTGGTTTTTTTAATAGATGGAGTGATTCTAAAGGAAGGTTTTGATGTATGTAACACGTATAGTATGTCCGTGTGAAGCCGGGGCGGGTCGCTAGTGTATACTAAACTAAATGCTAAGGTCCCCTTCATAACAAGTATTATGTACAAAGCTATAGTGATACCAGCGCGAGTGTGAAACATGAAAGGCTGGTGGAAACAACAAAAACGGGTCTTAGTAATATCTCAGCGTATAAAGTGAAACTGCAACCGTATATCAATTGCAATTTCATTATCTAGCTGACACCTGCCCCGATACCCTTCGGTTGTGCTACGACTATGCTCAAATAGTGTCAGGTTGGGAACCAACTGTCAATATTCATTAAGTCTTTTGTTGATACTCTGCATGCTACTACACTGTTACAAATAAAAAAAAACTAGTTTTTTTGCACAAAAATATGTACAAAGGCGAACTTAACATTAGAGTTGGTCATTATTACAACAGATAATATTTAAACGCATTATTCTTGCACAACCGATAACGAAATTATTGAATTCTTAATCATCTTGTTATTGTTGTTGACTGTTATTATTACGAATAAGCGTAGAGAGGTAGTAAAAAAAAGCTTTTCGCATCGCTGACTACGATTTTATACCTTTTGCCAACTAATCGCTAATAATATAATAACAGTTTATGACAACAGTTATTGAAAAATAACACAACAGTATAATTGATTATTGGTATATAGCCGTTATTGCCACCTCTACTTAACAACTAACCAATTACTTCCAGTTTAGCTAGTTAAAGAATATAATCTAAACAAATAAATAAAATTGGTGTTCTAAAGGTGGTGGGCAATGACACGTATATTAAGGCCCAGTAAATTGAAACGCAATGGAAAAATGCACAGCGCCGTCTATTTTTAGATTTGGTACTAAATTTTAATCTACTACTAAAAATAAATAAATTTGGAGTGTCTGTATGTATCTAATATGCATATTTAAGCTTATACACAAGGTACTTATACCGAAAATGGCTCGACCGATTTTGCCGGGACTTTTACTGGCAGACAGCTGATCTAATAAGAAAAAGCTTAAGCTTAGGCTTTTTTAGAATTTTGTTTTAAAAATGTGTATAATTAAATAAAAACGCACAATTTTGGTAGAAAGCACAGTATTTTATTGGCAAGTTACTTTGTAACTTATACTTAAAATTAACATGCAGACAAAAAAGAAGTTGAATCAAATAAAGACTGCATGTTATTTAAGAAATGCTTATAAAATACATATCTAACAACTTATAAATCGGTAAAATTGGTTCTCTAGTTGGTCACGCTTTTGTCAGTAACACTTGAAATGAACAAAAATGGCGATAGACGATGCAGATGATGGTTGGTCTACGAGAAAATATTTTATTATGATTATCCTATGCCAACTGATGGGGACTATTGGTTTTAATAGAATACCAGGCACAGCTTTACTTGAAGGAGCAATGGGATACATTTTAGTGTTTATCGTCTTTCAAATATGTGTTGGAATACCTTTGGTGTATATGGAATTTCTAATTGCTCAATTTACCCAGCGAGATTGCATTGATGTGTGGAAGATCCGTCCCTTTTTGTCGCACATTGGATATTTGCTCATCGTATGGCAAGTCTGTATCCTAATTTGTAACCATGCGATAACGTCTATTATAGTTCATTATTTCTTGATAACATTTGAAAAACCTATACCATATTACACCTGTGGATACTGGAGTACGAGAGACTGTAATATTCTCATTTATAACTATACTGTTAATCAAGATTGCCTCAAGCAACAAGGATGGCGTTCGTATTGCGCAGATGTTTACATGACGTATCCAGAATACCAGTATTTGAGACTGAATTTGTTAAAACGTAAGCATGGGACGTTTCTCGTCGCCTGGAGGGTGTTGTTGGCGTCATCCTTGAATTGCCTCTTCATATACATAAGTTGTTTAAGGCGAAGACAATCATTGAATTGGGCCGTTGGAGTGTTAACGATTTATCCGTTGTCATGTGTGGTGGTTCTTTTGTTAGGTTCGATGAGACAAAAAGGTATTGTTGTTAAGTGTGTAGATGCTTTGGGTATGGATTTTAAGAGATTCGAAACAAATTTTAATTTTACAAATCTGGTACGGCAAGCTATGTACAGTCTTGGACTCGGCACTGGTTTGAGTTTTAACCTGGGTTCGAGTTCTTCGTTCCGTACGCCATGTTTCTCAAACATAGTCATTAGTATTGTGGTGGTGACGGTTTTTGTGATTTCATGCATTTTAACAATAGTCCTGATTAGTTGCCCGTATTCTTACGAATATGGAATAACTCCAGATAAAATTTTGAATTTACCGATATCACTGACGTTTGAAAAGTTACCGAGGCTTTTGTTTGAATATGATAATAGAATGCTCTATTTGGTTATTGTATTTAGTTGTTACTCAATTCTAGGGCTTTGTACTAGTGTAATGGTTTTCTATAATATACTTGAAGTAATACTGCGGCGAAATCCAACATTGATGAAATATCCTGGTTTGACTAGTCTATGTGGGATAATTATATTATTTTTTTCCTCTATTCCTTTGTTTAGTGATTTTGGGTTAAACCGTATAACTATAAATTTTCGACAATACGTTACTTTAATTTCGACTTTTTTGGCAATGGTGGAATGTTTTGTCTTTGTGATTTGGTACGGGTTGCACCGGTTTTCCGAAGATGTACATTTTATGTTGGGCATTCAACCAAATATTTGTATGAAGTTGGCTTGGATTGGTTCATTCTGTGTTTTAACATATTCTTTTATTATCGAACTACGCAATCATTTAGTCCTTGGTTTGACAAACACTTCTAGATATGGAGTATCTTCAGTTTCCGCAATAATAATATTAATTTGTATTATGAGATGTTTTATAGCTGCGTGTAGAAAGCAGTTTCTGGCCATAGTTGCCATAGATCCGACGTGGGGGCCAAAAGACGAAGTACTTCAACGCAGTAGAACCATGTTTTCGGCACAAGCAATGACAAAGGAATACATATATCGTCAACATCACCTTCAAGCGGGTATAATTGAGCGACAAAAAAAGTCTAACATCAGACTAAATCAGTCCAAGATCAGAGTTGCGAATCCTTAGAAAATCTCCCATCCTTTTCACTACCGCATTATGTGTATAACTAAGAATGATATATACACATGTCGATGAAAAATAATATATTCAAGAAATAATTGTATATAAATATTATTTAAACTTTTGTCAGTTGAATAAATTATAAAAAGACTCCGTAATTCAGATGTCAAATTGTTAGAATATATTCAAAAAATTAAAACTTTTTATAACCTATAAAAAAAATTAAATAAAATCTAATATTATAAATAAAATTGTATATATTTAAAGCTACAATTACGGTTTTATTTTTACATCTGGTCTTTTTAGGGTTCGGTATTCAAAGGGTAAAAAACGGAGCCTTATTTACTAAGACTCTGCTGTCCGTCTGTCTGTCTGACTCACCAGGCTGTATCTTATAAACCCTGATAGCTAGACAGTTGAAATTTTTACATATAAAGTATTTCTGTGGCCGCTATAACGACAAGCACTAAAATCAGGATAAAATAAATATATAAAGGTTGTTCCCATACAAAAAACGGTATTTTTAGCCATCCAACTCGTACTTGACGGATTTTTTATTTTATTATAATTCATACGCCCTCGTTTTAATTAATGTGTTATTTTTACTTAAATAATCAAAGTAAAGTTATATGTCCCTTCTCGTAATATCTAATATATAAAATTCTCGTGTCACGGGGTACACAATTGCACTCCTCCGAAATGGCTCGATCGAAGCTAATGAAATTTTATGAACATATACAGTAGGTCAACAATACAATCGGCCAACATCTGTTTTTCATACCCCTAAATGTTAAAGGTGGTCCAACTCTAAATTTTTTTCTTACAATATTTTCCTACCTATAAAAACTAAAAGAAAATTGATCTACCTAACACGTAATGAGGTAAAAAAATATCATTGATAACGAAAATCTCAGGTTCTTATATTATGTTCATTCATTATCAGTAATTTTTAACAATTAATTGCAGTAGGTATATTTTTATGTTACCTTCTGATTAATTTGTAAATCTATGGCACGTCGTAAGAACGCGTTTATGAACTTACGTCAATAACATACGGCGCGCACAGTGCGTTGACCTTTTAGACATGACATATTACTAAATATGTTTTCTGTAAAAATAATAAAAAATGTGTTTTATTGTGTGCCTATGTCAAAATAGTTTAGAAATTGAAAAAAATAACATGTAAAAATATATATCATCACGCTGATTTACCTGAAAGGGCAGACAGAGGTACACACACGATTAGCCGACGATATTAGGTCTCACGTGTGACAGGTGGCAAGTCCGTCGCCGTCATTCAGAAAATGTATTTAAGTGAGAGAAACTCATTGGTCGGTACGTGGTTTGAACCAAAACTATCGAAATGGAAGTCCAAAGTGCGTACCACTAGGC
>DVZL01008274.1:0-10330 GCA_018236625.1 Lasaia peninsularis | reverse complement strand
GTGTTTATAGGCGACGTGTATTTCTTACCATCAGGAAATCCGTCTGCTTGTTTGCCTTCCATTATCATAAAAAAAAAATAACAGTAACTTGTTAGTATATATAAGACCTTCACCTGTATCTCCATAAATGTACAGCCTTTAAACCCAGTGCTTTCGATGAAAGATATAAGTTTATCATTCTTATCTGTGTGAGTGTAATTTTTTTCAGAAACGATGTAGGATTGTCTGAAAGAATAATATTAATAGGATTACTATAAAAAAGATTTGGAGACTTTAATAACCATAAAACTACCACAAGTGCAGTGGCATAAAAAACCACAAATTAAAAGTAATCAATGTTAACTTACTTAGTCATTTCATCCAAAAACGATTCAAATTCAAACTTTTGGTAAATCTCTAAAAACTTTCTAATATTCCGTTTATTTTTCCATCCTATCATTCCAGATTTCAATGCATATTTTGTTTCGATATCTATTATATTCATTTGTTCTTCTTGACTAGCAGTTGTCATACAACCAGTGATCACTGGCACAGTGTCCGAGATTATTTCCAAAACATCACAAGTATTCATCTCACAAAATAAGCAATTTAAGCCAGAGCGTCCTTTTAGACCATTCTGAGGTATCTCAGTATCTAATGTCTCAGCTACTTCCTCAAAAAACTCTGCTATGGTCTTATTCCATTTGCGTTGATACGAAGCTGACATTCGGTACGCTGATTGAATAATATCTTCAAAGTCCACTTGGTTAAATTGACTATTATAAGACTTTTCCCTGGCAACTATAACTCCACCCTTTCTCAATTGATCTATGGCACTGCGTAAAATTTTTTCAGAGTACCCTTTAAATACAGAGTAAATTTTTTTTGCTGTATCCTTGGTGGGTTTATTTTCATGTGACAACATTACAGATTGAATTATACCCTCTTTCACTGCACCAAATTCAAGTTCTTTAGCACTCGGGGTTTTATACAGACTGACTTGCTGATTTGTTGTAATTGATATTGTATATTTTTTATGAAAATCAGCAATGTCTGATGCAACACAAGGTATTTGTTGGCCAAAAGTTTTCATTTTAGTTATCTGCATCATAACCGAGACGAGTTCTATCATTGGTAATCTTGCGTCATTCATATATTTGTTTAAGTTTCCGCAGCTTTGTATTTTTATTTTTTTCAAAAGTCCTTCGTAATGTTTAATTATGTGATGACGACGACGGAGTTCAGTTAGGATGCAATCTTTTTCGTGTGATAATTGTGATTTTGCTTCAAGATATGTAGCTCTCAAATGACACATGGAGGCTGTCTTTTGAGGGTCATACAAGAGCAACAAATCTCTGGCAACTGTATTTCTAATTCTTAAGCAACCAGGTTGTGATACTGGACTTATTATTGAAATAGCAGCTTTGCACATGATTATAATTCTGTCATCAAAGCTAGTCCAGCGTATAGAAGTATCGACTGGTTTTCTCTTACGTTTACGTGGTAAAGGTATTTTGTACATGGTGTCCACTTTGCCTTTGTTAAGAGCAGGTTTCTTATTGATCTTTGCATTTGCAGATTTTCCAATACTCTTTGCATCAGATTTCGCAGTTGGTTTTGCATCGGATTTTGCAACAGGTTTTGCGTCAGGCTTACTTTTAACACTTTTAGCTTTTAATGGTTTTGGTTTAATCATCATACTATTTCTCACTCTTGTGGATTTCTTTTTAGTTCGTATAATGAAAGTTCTCCACAACCGAGGTATATCCATGTAGATGCTGGAATCAAAACCACAGGGACCAATCCCATCTCCCCATCTATCACCCGTGTCAAATTCCTGCACATTATGTTCGCTTCTTGGGGGAAAAATTAATTTATAACTTTCAGGTCTAGCAACAATTATTGTAGTGTTAGCACTTATAGTCATAATTTCATTCCAATATTCATTTACAACGTCCGGTGAAGAAAAGTAAAAAGTTTTCTCGAGACTTTTTAAGTCATCTTCCCTTGGCCAATTACCCGATGTATCTAATATTTTTGAGCGTCGATTTACATAAAACACATAGCTTATTATAGAAACTGAACTGCCAAATGTTTCAGATGGCTTTTCAATTATTTGAACCAAACCCAAAACAGCAAGAATTTTCAAGCAACTGCGAATTGAATTAATAAAGCTTTTACATAGCATGATTAATTTATAAACATTTTGAGGGGCATCCTTCAACTTTGTTGATAGGATATCCTCACTAATATTTAAATTTGCGACTTCCGATACATCAACAGTGCTTATGTTACCTAAAGCAAATTCAACAGTCATTTCAGGAATGATCAAAAACAACGTAAAAAAACCGGGCGGAAAAGATTTATCGCTACTCTCTTTGAACAATACAAGTTCAGTAATAAGTTTGTGTAGCTTTTGAACTTTCATATATCTTGGATAAATAAATTGTGAAAGAGGCCTAGTGATAGGCTGACGTGGATTGGGTTTATTTTCAACTTTTGGTCTTTTTTTGCATTTCAGATAAATTTCTTTGTACTTTGCTTTTACAATAGGATGTGTGGTATTTATATTTGGATCGCATATTAAGAATGTATACTTATCATTGTAATTAGGCCACTTAAGTTTTATAACTTTTAATTGACCATCAACCATTAATCTCTGAACGAAAACTTTAAGGGCTTTTGTGTCCATTTGGGTCTCACCTATCTCCGTTGAAACAGTAACGTTTAAAGCTTGAAATCCCACAACACATTGCTTCTCTTTAATAATTTTCAAAATACCATTCGCAAATTTTAATTGCCTTAATGTTGGAGCTTTTTTAGATTTTATTAATGACTCAATGTTCATATCTTTTAGCCCATCAATGTGTTTTAATTCAACAATAGGAACATCTTTATTTTTTTCATCTTGGATTTTTGCTTTTTTCTTTGGTATTTCACTAACAGCATCCACATTTTCCTGAACAGTTTTTTTCCGTTTTGTTTTGCCTTTCTTTTTTTTCTGTACTTCTGAAGCAATTTCAACATGTCCTTGGCTATTACTCTTATTTACATAGTCCATAAACTTTTGTTTCTCCAGTGAATAAGTTTTGTCCAACTCTTCCTTTGCAGCAATTGCTATATACCTGTGGAAATATAAAAATGTATTTAATTCACAGTTTGCAACTAATAAAAAGTTTTCCATAGTTTTTAATAAAATTAAATATTAATTAAATGTTAATTACACATAATTGTTACATATGTACTCGTAATATTGACAAATGGCAGAATTTGGAAAAGGCCCATGTCAAACAAATTTTTCTTACCTGGAAACTCTTTGCCTGCCCCTGTCTTCAAAAAATTCTCGAACAAGATTTCTTGTCTTTAATATTCTACAAATAGTCCTGATTGTATAAAATTCGACACCTAAAAGTTGTGCCACTTCAATTTGGGTAAGCCCTTTTAGACCTGTAAATTACAAGTCAAAACTTACAATAACAATATAAGGTCAATAACGAAGGTATAATAACTGTTGCTGATCGTTGCATATGTGTGTTGCATGTGTGTATAGAATAGACTATCTACCTCCCTATCAAGCAGTTCGCAAGAGGCGAGCATAGGTTAGCGAGTCCATTCTAACACGACCATTGGTGGTAAGGTGCTGTGCAGCAACCCGCTCGGCTAAGGATCTACCCTACTTACTCCTGTCGCCATAATGGCATTGTCATTAAAAAGAAGGTTTTAAATCGTTAATTAAACTATCGGAAAATAACTTATATATTTATGATTCTTTTATCATCATAATCTGTGAAAGACATTCTATTAAACTGGATATATATCATTTATAGACTCTAATGTTGGATGTAACTAAAATGATGTATGGAGAGCTGCCATTGCTCTTTTAACTTAAAAATATACTTAAATTTAGAGTGGTATAAAACATAGACGTTGATAGATTTTCAGATCTATCTGATTTGCACGCAAAAATTCATGAGAATCGGTCGAGTCGTAACGGAGGAGTTTGAACAAACAACGCGTTACGAGATTTTTTTATATTAGATTGTTTACCATGGGATCTCTAATATGTATCTGTATTAGAAAAACAACAGTGCCTTGGCGACCGAGCTTCACTCAGTAGTTCTTTTGTTTTTTCTTATTTTGCCAAAACTGCCATCTGACAGTAAATTTATGAAACCGGAATCGGTACTGTTTTATACCAAATGCTACCGACAGAGTTGTATGGATGTCGTGATTCGCAATTTCATAAGACCCAGACCTATCTAGATTAGTTTTTTAACTTAAGTTTTCTCAGACATAAAACCTATCTAGATTAAATTATTACCCTCTAAAAACCCCAGGTCATAAGAATTTCAGCGAAATCGTCAGAGCCGTTTTCGAGATTGAGTTTAAATTTCATTTTCCGGTAGACATCCAAGACCAACTTGCTCCTGTGTTACAGATGATGGTGTCAAAGTCTCAGATGCCAATGTCTTTGTATGGAGAGGATATTGAATGTGGAGGAAACTAGGCGAGTATTGAGTATTTAAGGGACACTACATTCGATACTATTTGCCTACTGATTTTATGGGAAGTTATGTATTTTGTCAGCCTCAGTAAAAACTATAAACATATGATATGAGGCTATCTATTTTTCTACCTGAGGAGTGTATGCTGGCAACATTGTTTAGCACAACACGGTGGGAGTTTGTACACACAACGTAAAAACTTTTACCATCAGACTATTGTTGAAATCATGAATAAAGTTGTAGATACAGCTAGTATGAAAGTATTATTATCAGAAGTACCTTCACGCCCATTATCCCCGAAGAGGTAGACAGAGATGTGCTAGTATATCCAAGACTTGTAAGTCCAGTGGATATACTAGAACAATATACTTTCAATAACTGTTAAATGTTAAAATAATAAAAAGTATGTTCACTAACCTGCATCTAAAAACCTTTCATATGCCTGCCGTATTAAGCTCACTCCAACTTTGTATTCACATTTTAATGGTGTTTTGACTTCATCATCTGATTGAGAGTCACTGTCACTTGCTGGGTTAAGCTTGATATATCTTTTCTTTAATATAAGCTTTGGCTTTCCATTCTTATACTTTTGATTACCATCTAATTTTATTTCTCTATCCTCCTGTAAGAGAAGCAATTTATTCTTAAATATTTAAAATTAGAATTTAATTATGGAAAAAGAGATTTCAAAATATTTTTTATCCCACAAATTTGAAAACAAAGATAATCTAATATTTTTGATCATTACTAGATTTTGTTACACAAAAAATCAGCCTCAGGTTGACAATGAACCACTGACCGCCTCAATGGCCGCGTGGCTAGCGTACGCGCCTAACCGCAAGGCTAGGGTTCGATTCCCGACGGGGACAGACATCTATCTGATGAACATCGATGTTTGTTTTTCCAGGTCTGGGTGTCTATTACATTTATTTTTTTACCTATTTAAGTATTTCTATGTATGTCTTGTCTAACAAGCATATAATTTGCTTAATTTCGGGTTAGATCAATTTGTGTAATTTTTCCAGTAATATCTATTTATTTATTAACATTTGTATAGGTAAAACAATATAAATAAATAATTATCCTTTGATGAATTACACAAATTGATCTAACCCAAATGTAAGCTAATTATACGTTTGTATCAATATAGTTGGTCTAAGACACAAATACTTAAATACCAGATTAAATTTAATTAACACTCAAACCTGGAAATATTCGTCCAACATGTAATCGTTAATCACACAAATGCCTGCTCCTGTCATTAAATAACACATTCAGTAAACTTTAGTTATATTTCTTTTTTTTATGGGATAAGACAGGGAACAAGCACACAGCTTTCCTGATGTTAAGGTACAACCCCGGCTTATAGACACCATAGATGTTGTAGGTGCGTCACTGTCCTGTGGCTAGAGAGTTATGCCTTATGTGCAAGTCTACTGGCTACCCTACCCTCCGAACCGGAACACGACAATGTCGTCATGGCGACAGGAATAAATATTAAGTACTCGGGCGTGTTGCTGCACAGCTCTCTACCGCCAGTGATCTTGTTGGGAATGACCCAGTTAATCTATGCTCGCCTCTTACGAGCTGCTGGTAGGAAAGCACATGGTCTATTCTAAGCAGAGGACATGGACAAATTCGGGGGTAATATAAATTTATTCGTATATATAGAGAAAAATACATACAAACTGAAACATATTCGAAGTCTTCTGAAATCGTTTGCTCAGTTGTGAATTTACAAATCCTTTTTTTATTATATTTTCATTTCGATCAGAGTAATCCGGCTTCTCCATCAAGTAGTTTACAATGTCGTGAATCTTTCCAACTGTTGGTATAGAGAGTAGAGGGGGCTTGTAGAATTTTTTGATTCGTAACAATATACATTTCATTGATCTGCCCCCATTCACTTGTGTGGTATGTAATTCTTTTATTAAATCTAATTTTTCTAAATGCCTTCGGTTATAAAATAACAATTTAGGTTCATTAACAATTTTTGTTAAATTAGTATTGCCGACGGTCATTTGCCCCTATAAAAATAAATACCATAATATATTTCTGTTTATTCAAAAGTTATACAGAGAGCTGTGTCTTTACATTTTTTTTAATATCCTAAAATATTATTCAGTACTTTAAATTTAATTAGATACTAGCTTTCGGTACGTGGCTTCACCCGCGTGAATTCTCAAAACACAGATTTTTTTCCGATTTATAATACTTATTGCGTAAAAACATACCCTCTTTTAAATATAGTCGGTTAAAAAGTAGCCTATGTGTTATTCTGATGTATAAGCTATCTCACTGTAAAGTTTCATGCAAATCTGTCCAGAACTTTTTCGTTAAAGAGTAGCAAACATACATACAAACATGCAACCATCCATCCATACTTACAAACTTACGCTTTTATAATATTAGTAGGATATATAAAATTATGTACGTATAGATATGTATATGGTAATTGGTTTATATTTATATATGCAGAATCACATTTCTGTATAATAGTTTTGTATTGAATTTATTATTATTTGTGCAGCACCTATTTACTGCACTTTTAATATTATTTCACCATTTTAATGACACTTTAAATCATACTTAAGTCTAAACTAGGTTTACTTAAAAACAGTTAAGTGAGTGCTAAAATATATTAAATTTAAAGTACCTGTAACTAGTAATAGCTATTGCATGAGAACTTATTAGTGTTTTGGGATATATGTAAGGCTTCATGTTTTTCCTACCATTAATTTGATAGTATTCTTTCGAATAAAAGAATACATTCATAAATAAAAATAGTATATAATATATTATATATAGCTTTCCTCTCCGCGGCTTCGCTATCATGAAATATTTTAGTAACACAGACAACTTTCAAAGGGTAGACATTTTTCTGACTTATAATATTTATTGCATAAAAACATACGCATTTTAATGTAGTCCGTTAAAAAGTAGCCTTATCCTTCCTCCAGGTCAACTCTATTTCTGTACTAATTTTCATCAAAATCAGTTCAGTGGTTTAGGCGTGAAAGCATAACAGATAAACAGAGAGAGTTGAAAAGAAATGAAATTTATTTATTTGCCGAATATGTATGTTAAAAATTACAAAATAAAAGTTTTAATTACACCAACATATTCTATCACAATGTGGTGTGCAAATATTTTAAAACATAATTCATTTATTACACAATACTATACAGTTATTTTCACATTTAGGTATAATATTACTAGGTACGGATAAATATAAGCTATTTATAGCTAAAAAACTAAGTAAGTGAATCACTTACGAACGGACTCAATCTGATCATAACCGCAACCAATGCAACTTGATTGAAATATAGGGTATCTAAATAATTAAATCAATTTACACATTTAGACTCGTTTTTTAGGGATCTATACCTAAAGGGTAAAGACAGAACCCCATTACTAAGACTCACTCTCTGTCATGAGGCAGTATGTCAGTAAACTAACAGTCAAGGAAAGAAGGTGAAATTTCCAACTTATTTCTATTGCCGCTATAACAAGAACTAAAAACAAGTATATAACAAATAAAAAAAGTATATAAAGGGTACCCCCATACAACAAAGTGATATTTTGTTATTTTTATGGATAAAGGTGTCGAACCCATCAAGTGTGAGCCCTATTTACATTTGGCGGGTTTTATTATTAGTATAGTTATGAACTATATTATTTGAAACAGGTAATATTTTAATATATACTTACGTTTTCTCTACCTTTACCAACTAATTCTAAAATACAATAATGTACTGAGGTAAGTCGGCTTAAGTAGCTTATTGACAAATGTGGAACCAAAGCCTTCCATCTCTCTTCTAAAGAAGCAACTATGACTAAAGTGCTTCCATATTTATTAAAAACTTCTTCATAACTCAAAGCCTGTAATACTTTATTATCTAAGCATATTCTGGTCTCGTAATGTTGACAGGAACCATATTCTTTCTCAATAGGATGGTATTCATACGGTCCGTCTAGAAATTCAGTCTGTAAATTCAAATATAGGCCATATGTAAGTAGATTAAAGGATACAAACAAATTTTTAAAATAAAGATGTAGACAGCGCATTCTAATAAACTTACTCTCAACGATATATTGCCTACAATGTGTGCCAAAAAAGTATGTATTATAAAATATCACGTACACTACCCTGCTTATCTCATTAATTAAATTTTGTTTTATTATTATTATAAAACTCAATGACTTTGTTTACACAACCATTATTCAAATATATACTCACTATATATAAGTAGACCTTAGCTTATTGCATTCGATTCGCAATTTGTTAACTAGGTGGTTTTAGTGAAGTGTAAAATATCTACGATGTTAAAAATGCTTAAGATGTTGATATAAAAATTAGTTCTTTATTTTAATAATAACTTTTCAAGCTTCATTGTAACTTCAAATATAAAACGTTAATTTAATGTGAAGTCTTGGAATTTAATTTTAAAGCAGACCAGTCGATGCGGCGATGAAATTTTGTGAATATATTTTATTTGGATGATAATGCATGGTAAGCTGTGTGACGTCACATAGATGGACTAGTTATTTTTAATGTATTCCTACAATATAGACATCAAATGAGTTTGGTGAGGATAACTCGGAAAGTAAAGTGACATAACTCTGAGTGCAATATGGAAAACATCCAACATGGTGGACTAATTATTTTTAATTACATTTATCAAAGGATTTAATGAGAATAGCTCTAAAAAACATGTCTAGCAATAACTAAAAATTAAAAATAAATCAAAAGAAAAAAAAACTTTTTTTAAATCAAGCTTTTATTTAAAGGCAATAAAAATAACAAAATAGACTAACTGTTCCTTTAAGACTTTTACTCTGAAGTCATAGTGTGCAGTAGAAAGGAACGATTTTAATTTTTGTTTTCTCCATATTTCCATGTCGTGAGTTTCACAGATTTTTTTTGTAACCCTAACGACGACTTTTGGCGAGCTCTATTTAATAAGCAGACTTATTAAAAAACGCTCGCCACGTTCTCTTCAATAAAAAAATTTAATATTTCCGGCACAAAGACGGGTGACAGCTCCTCATACAGTGGGTTTTATGTTTAATATCGTAGATTTACGTGCATTACCAATTCATTTCCTTTTCGTTACATTTTAATAAATTTTACTTAAAAATTAGCTTATTAAAAATACATACCGGATCCAGTAAATGTCCACTCACGTCGTCAACAGTTTTAAATCGATCTAATATATTTATAATAGGGACCGGCTCTTTTAAATTAAAGAAAGATAATGATTTGCAGTTAACAATAAAGTTCCACAAACGAATCTTAAATTTTGATGTTATGGGTGAAGTAAAACGTAACTCAGCTCGCTTCCATAATAAATCTAGCCCTATGCCTTCTAAGCCGTTTAACGCTATTTCATCAATTAATATATCTTTAAAATTAATAGAAAAATTTGTCAGGTGATTCGTATCCATTTTTATATCAGTTTTAAAATAATTACTTCCAAAACAATGTGATCAAAATATTTCATTTTTGATACCTATATTTCCAACATCAGTGAGTTGTCATTTTGACATTTAAGGAAAAAGGTTTTTGTTTTAATTTTTTTTTAGAGAAAGGCAAGGAAACTTTGTTCATACAGCCTAGTCTTAGTTTTTTTTAATATAATTATCCCATTAACGGGCAAATCAAAGAAGCTCCATAAGGCTTGCTAAAATATAACAAGGCTGTACAGCTTATAGCTACGTCTTAAATTTAAGCTTATGAGCTGTCATTTTTTATACCTGTACGGTTTTACCACAGAGCACAGAATCACCGCCTCGCTCCCCGCTACTAGAGGCGGCAGTAATAATAATAGCCGTACCCACGCAAT